>MCFE01000207.1:0-128827 GCA_002104905.1 Basidiobolus meristosporus CBS 931.73 | reverse complement strand
CCATCATTTATCAGACGTAGGGTGAGATGACCTTTATGGAACCAGAACCACCTAACAAGAACAAAAGGAAAAAAATACAACTCATGACATCTCCAACTATTTACAGAGTAAAGAGTGTTCGTGAAAACTCTAGGCGGATTAAACAACAAAGAATAAATCAATTGGGGGTGCATTCAACGGTGGGTGATTTAGTTGCCAGCGACCATCGGGGAGTTGACGGCGGAGTCGGACTTGCTGGACTTCCCCCTGACGGACTGAAGCCCTTCTTTGGATGCTTGGTACTCCTCCTTGGCCAAGTTCTCCAGGTCGGACAAACTGTTCTCGACGTGGGATTTGAAGGAGATCAGCTCCTCGAGGATCCTGAGGATTTCTCTTCCGGCTTCTTCTTTCTTCTCGTTGCATTTGAGCAGCAGCTGGTCATACCTAGGAGGGTGGTTCGGGTTAGAGGTGGTGGCTGTGCGCGATGAAATGTATCTAATACTGACTCAATCTGGATCTTTTGAACGCGTTGTTGTGAGCCGAGGAGGCCGGTGTTGCCCTCGAGCCTCATGCGTTGCAGCTCTTGCTCCAGGTTGTCCATCTCGGTGTTGCTGGCGGTATTCTCCCGGTTGGCCGCCTAGATTGTGCCGGGTTAGATCCGTGGGGTACGGAGACGAACTATGAACATGTACCTCTTTCTCGTCTTGGTGCTGGGTCACCAACTTCTGGATCCGGTTCTCCATCGACTTCAGCTCGTCGAGCTTATCGGCAACGGTTTCGGTCAAGCGATCCAGGTTCTCCTGGAGGACGATTGCCTCGTCCTCTGTGTGATGAAGTGAGCTATTAAGGTTGCTTCTCAACTCCATCAAGGCGGGCTGTTAGAAACACGGAGTGTGGGTTAGCGATTTCCGAGAGGCTGAGGGAGTGAATCGGGCTGTACTCACTCTGATCACGTTCTTAATGTCAACCGAGACCATTTCCTCCACCCTGGTGGCATGCTGGTTGAGCTTGATGTCGAACTCGATCCCGTTGGCGTATGGAGAGTCGCTAGGAATGAGGCCAAGCTTGTAAGCAAACGAGTTGAATTCCTGGATCACTCTCTCAACCTAGATGGCAACGGGTTAGGGTCCAGGTTGGGTTAGGCAGGCTCTTTCGAGCCAGTAAAGTGCAACGTACGTCGTCCAACTTCTTCTGGGTTTCAATCTCCTTCTCCCAGGAGGTCTTGTTGATCTCCTCCAAGCGACTGTTGGCCGTGTTGAGGTTCTTGCTTAACTGGTCCCGCTCAGCGTTCATCCGCTCAACATCAGTCATGGAGATCTCCTGCTCATCCACTTGTCTCTGAAGGTCCGCCTTCTCCTCTTCCAGTTGCCCCAGCTCCTGCTCCTTCGACTGGACCTCCTCAGTCAACGCAACATTGGAGTCCTGCAATTTCTCTTTCTTGCTCTGCAAGTGGTTGAGGTACTCGGTGAACTTCTCCGTGTCGGACTTCAAGATGTCGTGCTCCTTCTGGGCGGCTACAAGGGGTGACTGGGATGTTGATTAGTCCGGTGCGTGAGGGGGTGTGGGTCGTTCGTAACCAACGAGAATTACCTCGACTGAGACATAGCCCTCGTGCTCTTGTTGGAGTTGCTCGATCTCCTTGTTTAGCTTCGAGATCTCCGTCTCGATGTGATCCAGCTTTTGCTCTGATGTGACGTCCCGGTAAGTGGAGGTGAAGGCCGGGTGGTGCTCAAGGGAAACTTACCGAAATGAATGGTGAGATCTTGCTCCATGTCCTCGTAATTGTCGTCGCCACTCAGGAAGGCGATGTATGATCTGGAGATGTACTTGAAAAACATCTCGTCCTGGAAGGCCGGCTCGTTTCCTGGCTGTCCGTCAAATTCGGGGCTGTGGTTCAACTTGTCAACACACTGGAAACGCACTAGGGTTAGGAACTGCGAGTGGAGAACACGAGTGATGGCCACCTACGATGATCAAGTCCATGATCCATTGAAGCATTCCTAAAAGATTGGGCCACGAGTGCATGGAGCCCACGGCATACAGCTGGGATTTACTAATCTGGTCGGCGAAGGGGTATCTGAAAGGTGGGAGCACAAGGGTTAGCTCGAGGCTGGAGTAAGAGGCCAAGATGAAGGTGGCCTACTTTAATCCCTTGAGCAGGCCGGGCACCTCCTCTTCGAACTTCTTCTGGTAGACGTATCTAGGGTCCAGCTTGGCGTAGAGGAACTTGAAGATACTCTGGAAGTCCTTGGAGGTAGGGGTTTGCAAAGTCTTCGTAGAGATAGGTTGGTTGTACCCGGTCTCGATGAGAAATTCGGTGAGAGCTCGGATGGTGTCGTGTTGCCAACTTTTGTCACGTAGGGGGCGGGGATCTTTCGAGGGTCCGCCATTGGGGGCGAGCGAATTCCTCACACTCGTGCGTCTGTTATAGGGAACAAAAGGGGTCAGGGAGAATCAAAGAAGGCACCCTCCTAACAAACAACTGACCTTATGGTAGAGCCGCCGACACTTTGACGGTTGTTGTTGGCGGTGGGGCCACCGGTGGAGAGTCGGAAGTCCGAGAGACGAAGCGGAGGACCCGAAATCCCGGTGCTAGCCAGGGAGAGTCTGGATGTAGAGCGGTTTGCTCCCGAAGGAGTCTGAAAGCCGGAGCCACCAAGTGAGTACTGTCTGTTCATGTGGGTGGTTACAATGAGTGGTTCAATGAAGAATAGGATGTCGCAGTAGATTTGATGGTCTATGAAATGTGGGTTTGTTTTGATTACCAAAAGAGACCATTGATTGGTTCACTCTGGTCAGTAAACAAATCAGTTATTTATTGGATTGAGTTAACTATCCAATAACCCCAACCAGGTCTAAGGGGATTTTATTGGATTACAATGTACAGGATAAACAGATCCGAAAGCCGTCTAGTAAACCGGGGAATTAATTACAAACACCGTTTCCTCCTCCTGGTGGATCCATTTTCGAAGCGCGGTTAATGAGGCGATGATGCTCGCTTTGGTGACCAGCGGGCCAAAGGCGGCATACATCTCGAAGTATCGTGAATTCTGATGGAGGTTGTTGGTGAGTTGTCGTCAATACATAGCAACAGATAACGCCTCCTACCCATCCGATGATAATCTCGGTACTTGTCACTTCATAAAAGGTTTTCAATGGCAACGTCTTGGCATGCATTCGATCGTGAATATGCTGGTACATACGGAAGAGTCTGAAATGGAATAAATAGCTGTTTCTGGCAGGGTAGGTCATGGTTACTAACCGCCGTTGCTCGTCAATGCTCTCATAATATGGCAAGTAAGTGGGCGAAGTTATCTGAATATGTTGTTTGGATTTGTACAAAAAATGTCGGAGCCCGGGGATTCCTAGTTCATCTTCGTACCCTAGTTATTGTGTGCTCCATATCTTTCTATCACAGAGAAGCCTTACCAAGGGTGTATTCTTTCCGCTCTGCGATCTCTGCCAGCTCCACAAGTGCCCCCGTTTTATTCAAATGCTGGTTATTGAAGTTCACCGGTCAATCTATGAATGTGAGTCACCCGACGAAAATTCATCGCGACTTACCTCTACGACAAGATCCTTCGACGCCGAGCATTCGTAGAACTTGTCTTTACTTGGAGATATCAAAACCAGACATGTTTCTTTGGCCACAAAGCACACATAAGCGTGAAGGAACCCTTTACTATTGAACCTTGGAAGGCACACAGGTGTCCATGACTCGCCAGAATGAAATGTGGTGGAGCCATTGACCATGTTGCAGATTAGATGCAGATCTAAGAGGCACTATGTTAGCCTCGAATATATTTAGAAAAATCGATAGGAAAGACTTACCGGACACGTGCAGACTCTGTTTCCTTGGACGTAGCAAAGTTACCAATTTGCCGTTGGCAATTAACATGCCGAAAAGTACATGCTGGTGGATGGTGTTACTCAGGAGTGCTGAATGTATCATGATGAACACTTGCCCACGCTACCTTCGATTTTATCAACTGGAGAGCTTTGTTAAATCTGGCTCTCAGAGGCTTCTCCATTTTCATGGCATGGACCGCCCCTAACGTAATACTCGGATCGCAGGTCACTTCTCTACATAAACTATCAAGAAATGACTCGGTGCCTATAATGGGGGAATTTTCGATTTGTAATGTAAACGGTTTGTTTTTAGGCGTTCAGATACTTACCACTTAGCAAGTGGCGTAGGTCGAAGTTGACTCTCTGCTCAAAGATCCGAGTCAACTGGGTTACTGTTACGATGCTTAGAACTTGGTTATATAGATACATCAGTTGAGTTTGAATCTACAAGAGCGGCCATTAGTACACAATCCTTAGAATTGCTGTAACGGATGGGCGTCAATCCTACATGACTCTCGGGTTCTCCAGTTTTTGTGACGGCTAAAAGATAAAGTGGGTTCTTAAGTAGGAACACAAATTTATGCTCACCAGCAGTTATGGACCTGGGTGGTGTTACAATGTTGGTTAAAAAGAGTTAGGTGATTCATGCGAAATAGACGCACCGAATGGAGTCGCCAGTATCAACGAAGAAGGACACAATAGCCTGGATCACTCCCATATAACTTGAAAGTTTTGATTCATCCCCAAAGCGCGAATAGATGGGCTTTCCGGCGCTACTCAAAATGAAGAAGTGCTTGTCATGGGCCGACCAGCCGGGCGAATAAGGGTCTTTCAAATAAATCGCACTTAGTATGCGTATTTCCAACGTCAATTAACTTGAAGCGACAGGATGCCAACCTTCCTCCGAGTAAACGTCAGAGCATTCGCTATTCTGTCTTGAGCGCTGTCTCAAAGTCTCTACATTCATCTCGGCAAAAAACTCAGCTTCACTCTCAAGCTCCTCGTCTGGCTGAACTTTTCCTTCCTCAGTTTCATTAGAATAGAATGGGCTATCTGGCAAGCACCAAGCGTTAATTCCATATATCTAAAGTCAGGCTAGTTGATAGCTACCTGACACAGCTTGGTCTATGGTCTCTTTCAGAGAAGAGGTTTCACTCTCCTGAGGATTAGCAAACTCTCTATCCAATTCAGCTCCTAAAGTAGGTTTAGGCCTGGGACTCATTTGCCCAATCCTTAGCATGTATTCTGTATCGGCACTCTCTCTTGAGCGGAAACTAGAGGCGTCTAACATAATGTCCCCGCTTAATCTGGAAATGGTTGAGCAACTGCTGAGATTTGATGCTACAGAAGGGGAAGCTGGCCGTAATGAGAGAGTGTTATCTACAGAAAGATGAATAGAGGGCTTAGATTTGACGGTAGAGAATTTTCCAGTCAAAATCGGAGATGACGATAAGGAGGAGAGTTCAGGTCGTAGCTCATTCTCGGCGTTGGAAGTTTTGGGGATGTTTAGGGATTCCATCAAGGACGAGTATTTCTATGTTAGCTGAAACTCGGTGAGTATATGCTCTCCTCTTGAACGCGCTAAATAATGCATCATGCGAAATTCCGTGAAGTTTGATTATCCGAGCACACTGGAGATCCCACCATCTCGGCTTTAAATCAAATGAATAAAAGTTTGCCTAACCTGTGTTACTGTACTATCCGTCAGTACAACCCAATCAAGGGAGTATGATATAAAGTTTATTCACCATCAAATCATTCCACAAACATGGTACCTCTCTGGCAGAGAAAAAAAGAAATAAATTTTCAACATAATTTGGGTTGTGCTTTTGCTTTGTAGATAGAGCAAACTCACGCCAAAACTATGTCTGAAGAGCAATGCCCCGTTTTTCGCTTGGATGCTGTCATCCTTGAGAAGAAAAAGAACAATGAAGAATATCCTTTACCTTTGACAGCAGCTGAGAAGTTGATGCACGCCATCCAATCTTTCGAGCAAGGAAAATTCATCATGTCCCAATACAAGCAACATGAGAACGTTGCCAACAGTATTGCCGGACCTGTGGGCGCTTTGGAGGCTATCACCGATGCTTTGTTACGTGATCCTCGTTGCTTCTACCTCGAGGGACAAAAGGATTTGGAAGGCCTCCAGAAAGTCCTCATGTTCGAACAACAAGTCCGTGATTGCGCTTCTTCTGACATTCCTGTTTCTGAATTGATCCAAGAATACCAAAAACGCCTTCAAAACCACGGTTGGGAGGATGTTCAACCTGCCATCGACGTCAGCATTCGTGCCTCCTTTTTGGTCGGCTTGCTTACCTTTGGTGTCCTCGGTAGAGCTAAGGAAGCTTTGGCTCATTTCCGTCGTGCAGTCGATATCATCGTTGCTGCTAACGTCGCTCTTGAGCCCACTGCCGGTGATAAGCGTGGCCCCGCCCTGAAGGAATCCTTCTTGCGTGCTCTTAGACAGACTCTTATGAACGCCATCATGTTAGGCTATGCCACTACTTCCGACAAAGAAACCTTCTCTTTGGATGATATCCTTGCCGAAGCTGATGCCATCTTGGCTTCAATCGAGAACGACAGCTCAACCAATGAACCTAAAGATAAATTGGCATTCAGCACATACCTTGCTGCTCATGCTAGAATGGCTCGTGGCTTCGTTTACCGTGAGAGAGCCGAGACCAATGGTGCCTATGATCTGGAGCTCTGCAACAAGGCTGCCGAAGAGTTCAAACTCGCCGCCGAGCTTTATCCTGAGGATGAATCGGATCGCTCCTTGGCTGCCTACAAAGCCATTGAAGCAGCCCTCCGGGCTGGGGATCATACCGTTGGCGAGCTCCAAACTCTTCTCAAGGTCGCGTCAGATGCCAATGAGAAAGCAACCCCCGTGTTCGGAGCCATTTCCTCCAATGTTCCTGCCAAAATCACCGCTGAGAAGGTCCTTAGTGGATATACCTCCAATGCCGATAAACGCTTGACCCCATTAGCCTAAGATACTATTTCTTTTTTAATAAAATGTACAGAAGAGAATAGCCTCCATTTCTGCTTGGTGCTTTATCCGAATTCTGATGAATTGCGGTCATTATGTTTGAGTTTCACATGACACTGGGTGGGGGGGATTCAATGGAATTCCTAACATCGATAATATATCAATCATTTCTGCGGCAAACGATCGGAAGTGTCTGGAAACATCATCAATTATATAATATGTGGCATATGTAAAGTTGTCACTGTATTACCACTTGCTCCTTCCCACAGCAGTCTAATCCAAATGTCGCAACCATACGTCCATCCGCACCAACCTAATTCTGGTGAGTTTTCCAGCAAATCCTTCCTTTGTTACCCATGTCTCTTACTAGTTTGTATATACAGGTCAGCACCCAGGCGTTCAATACGGTGCTCTTCCCCCTACCTATCACCAAGCCTTCGGAGGTAATAGTAGTGCGCCAGGCGGCCATGCAGAGAACGAAGACGATGACTTCAAATATGGTGTCAGTGTGGCGCAGTGTGAGATTGAAATCAGAATGGGTTTGTAGATCCACTTTATTCTATTCGCCTATACCTCCATCCTAACCAATCTACCGTTGACTCGAATCAAAAGCGTTCATCCGTAAGGTTTATTTAATCCTGACCACACAATTGGGTGCCACTGTTCTTCTTGGAAGCGTATTCTTCTTCAACACACAGGCCCGTCAATGGGTTCAGTCCAAGTATGTTTTTGCTCGGTCCTCTAACCGTGCATTTACTCCTTTACTAACCCTTATGCAGTGATTGGGCAATGTTTGTATCTCTATTTGGTGCTATTGGAGTAATGCTAGCTTTGTTCTGGAAGCGTCACTCATCGCCCTTGAACCTGTATCTTCTTGGTGCCTTTACCTTACTTGAAGCCTATAGTGTTGGGACTGTCAGTGAGTGGCAAATCTTGGTTAATCGATCATTCATACGGGTGCCTAATCAAACGCATTTTTAGTTACATTTTATTCGTCCAAAGTCGTCTTGCAAGCATTGATCATTACCTTCGCACTCTTCATCGGGCTCACTCTTTTCACCATGCAATCGAAATACGACTTCAGTGGTATGGGACCCATGTATGTATAGACCCTGCATAGCATGCCGATCTTGTCCAGCCTTTAACCCAACCTTTTTCTATGTAGGCTTGGGATTGTCCTTTGGCTGGTCGTTATTGCTTCTTTCGTCCAGATATTCTTCCCATTCAGCAACGGCGTTCAGTTCGCTATCGCCATCGTGGTGGCAGTTCTGTTCTGTGGATACATCGTTTACGATACTTACATGATTATCAATCGGTTGTCTCCTGATGAGTATATCATTGCTAGTATCGATCTGTATCTTGACGTCATCAACCTTTTCTTGGCCATTCTAAGAATTCTAAATGAACTGAACTCCGACAACTAAAGGTTGCTGTTCGTTTTTCGCTCGCCAAGCAAACCATCTATCAGACAGAACGAATCCATATGGCGGTAAACCCCTACGCGAGCACTTGTTGACTTTCAATGGATTTTTTAAACAATATGGCGGCTAGTATCTACGTGTACCGTTCTTCATGACCCCGCTTTGGGATGAGGGCCCCCATTTAAATCACTCGTTTTTGCACTCCTCCACTATGCTTTATTTCGAATAAACCTCATGTTTGTTGACTTGAGAGAAACTACCTCTATTGTGGCGTCTAGTGGAATTGGTGTTTCTCGTTCGCGTACACCGGGGTTTTTTGGGTTTTGGTGGGTCGACATAGCGATTGATCCAGTTTGCCTGGGCAGCGACTCGTGCGAATGCTGCTGGTACATCGATACCACACCCCGCGCTATAACTCGTTATTCCTATTAGCCACGGATTGCCAGCGCCATCAAAAGACACTAGCGGCCCACCAGAGTCGCCGGAACAAACATCTGTGACGCAGTCAGAAGCGGGTCAATATGACGAGTATAGGGTTGCTCGGGAATTCGCGTGGGCTTCACTTACTTCGTACTCCTTGCTCGGTTCCCACACATAATACAGCCGTGGGGTTGAATGGAATGTTTAGGGAGCTGTATTTCTGAATACATAATTTCTCGTCCAGCACACTCATCTCAATCTCCTGTAGGATATCTGGATATTGTGTGGCTGAAGTCAAACCCCAACCCAGCGCTTTGACATGGGCTCGATTGGGTATCGGTTGCTTTGCTTGCTGGATGGGAAGAAATGTTATCTGCGAAGGGAGTGGGTGGGCCAATTTCAATATTGCAACTACAGGAGCGGGATTAGTGTTGTCTAGAACGTCCCCTATACAAAGCATGGTAAAATATTCTTACAATCATTGATCGCCCGGTTTCTGTCCCAATCGGGGTGGATGGTTATGTTCACCGCCGGAACCACCAGACCCCCCTCCTCTTCCGCTTTTACCTTGAGGTTATGCCGCAGTAAATGAACCAGAATCTCTCCCACTGGTTTCTCGTGGAAACAGTGTGCCGCCGACAAGATCGTCGTCGAGTCCAAAACAACACCGCCGCACCACCGCATTTCTCCAATGGCTGGATTCTGAAGGTATGTAAAGGCCATCCAGGGATAGCTGTTAGATAGTTTGACGGGTGTCCCTCCATAGATTAAGAATTTAGGGTAGACAGGTGCTTTAGTAGAAGCGGTACTTGGCAAACAAAGGCAAAAGCTAAATATCATCAAAAGGTGCTGGTGCATAACTCGAATTTCGGATTGTCCAAGTTATGCTTCCGGTTAGAGGGTTTGTGAGGTTAAAAGGTTGGAGCTGGACAGCAAGTCCAAACAAGCCCGGTATTTCTGGCTAGGTTACTAAGAGGAAAGAGTTATGGCATCGCTCCACATTTTTCTCCTTCGGCAGAAAAGAGAGGTGCTTGCTGCACAACCAAAGGAATATAATTGACCATCAATAAGCACATAGCTGGAGCAACCGAATACAATCGACCAACAGCAAGCATCATCGGTAGATCAATGCGCATATGATAATAGTTCAATACTCCTATTATCGAGTGAATTAGGCCAAAGTACCAAAAATACTCGAAATCGGAATCTCACACTAATTATATACATGTCTGTCACATGAGCGCACCTGAATATGGCATAGGCCACTTAATTAGCTCCCACATGAAGTATTTGTTGAAACTCATGTTCTTTACTGCTGAATATCCTTGATATTCAGCGTAGAATGCATTCCCTAACGAGCCCAAGGTTATTTCTTACTTTGGCAATATTTATTAGACTCGCTACGGGTAACTATTGTTTTCCCTGCTCGTCCTGAACCACTTACTCAGCTCATTTATCCAGCTGGCCCAAAAGCCGAGCACTGCCAACCCCTAATCATTCCCTCTAAATTATGTCCCGAGGTGAACTATGCCACCACGATTCAGGATGTGGAGGTCACAGACGCCCAGATCAAAAGTATTCCCACCTCCTTGTGGATGAGCAACTATGCCATTACTCACACTTCGTTTCAATCCAGCTTCTCTAGATAAAATGAGCAGAGAGGGATATGAAAGTGCTGGTGCCGAGTGCTTTTTGGCCATTCGGAAGGCGCTCTGTTTCATGAACTACGATTACTGCGATCCTGAAACGTTCAACATTCACGCTGTCTGTCGGGAAGTTCGGTAAAGTCCTCAGAGGATGCATCCGTGGAAGTGCTCACGATTAATATTCCCTCGTAGGCAGCGTGCAGTCTCAGTATGCAACGACTCTCAACCGTTTACTGACATCAACGTGATTGACGAGAACATCAACGCAACCTACTTCCGGTCAACTGCCGATTGCTATCCAAACGGACTGCAAATAGATACAAATGCCACCATGCCGCTCAATACGCGCCCATTACCTGCAACCACATCCACGGCTGAGGCAAATCTTTCCTTAGCTGAACCTACCTCTACCGAAAACCCTACCGCTACGCCAGAGCCGAATTCTGAAGAGGCCGTCAGTCTTTCCACCACGACCTCGTCCACCTATCCAGCGGAAACCACGAACGACTCTTCCTCACCTTCTCCTTATAGCACATCAGAGTTACCTCAAAGTACAGCACCAGAGATGTCATTTGGCTTGAAATACCGACAGGGCAGTAGTGGGATCCTTAGCGATCTTACTCGCCCGCCAGTAGATGGATTAGACCCCGCATATTCCTTTTCCACCTCACTCTACGCCACCATCCTAGCGTTGGTCGTCGTTGGAGTGTGTGTATTAGGCTCGCTAGCCTTGGTGCTTTACGGTAGAAAGTACTCACTCTGGAACCTTTCCTATGACAGCCTCTATGGTCAATACAAGAAGATGGAAGATTCCCCGTCGCCATATTTAGGGGTGAACGACAGTGAAACGTTTGTCATTGAGGTAGGGCCGATCGTGTGGAGATCAACATCACATTCGCTAATATTTGGCTTCATCCTTATTAATTAGGAAGAGTAGGCAAGCAGGCTTCGAATCTTGTTTCATCATTGCTAGGATTGATTTTAATATGTATTAATAACCACCCCTTTCCCTTAATTATTTCCAACCCTTCTTTGAATAAATCATTCTACCAATTTAAGATCCCCTTGAAGTGACCTTTCCTCTCTTGACAACTCGAGTGGTGCTTGTGCATCTTGATTGGAAACTTCTCAATGCAATTTCTCTTGGCCATTTTGCTTGCCTTCTCAATGTTGCCCTGCAATGGTATCCCACTACTTGGTAGACTAGTTGCTCAACTTCATAGTTTGCCTTAGAAAAGTGTTTGCAAGGGCCTATATATTGCTGTAAGAGCTTGGGAGAGCAAGTAGATTATATGGTTTTCACTTAATGATTGATTGAATGTTATAATGGTATTTACACTTTTACATGGATTTGCAAATGCACACACCTAGAATACACTTGGGAAGGTCCCAAGAACAAGTACACAAATTTTTTTTGGGGGGGTCTGTGGACAACCTATAAGTTTTTCATGTCATGAATACCTGATATTTTTGGTGAAATGCCCCAAGTATATCCCAATAAGAAATTTGCTCAAAATACTCAAAGATTTGTGTTGTAAATTTTGTGATTGCACCTATATATGTTGCAAAAATTTGGAATTCCACCTGAATATTCACCTAACTTAGTCACTCAGGTCATTACCTTCAAATCCTAGAGAATACTGACCAAATTCCTTGTTGGGATTTACTTAAAATATTTACCCAGTACATGAGAATTAGATAAGTTGTCCAAATGGCCCCCAACCTTGCACACATGCTCTTGGGACCTTCCTTAACCTATTCTACATGTTTGCTAAGCCAAGGCCATGTAAAAGTATAAATACTACTTTTACATTCAATAAATCAACAAGTGAAAACCACATAATCTATTTGTCCTCCCAATCACTTCCAATATCTTCAAGACTCTTACAACAGGTTATGAACCCCAAGCTGTCACTCTCTGCAATGTCTACTACTAATATTACTGGAATTTTTCCCTTTGCTGAAAAGTTGGATGGGTCTAACTGCCAAGTGTGGAAGGTGAAGATGAAGATGCTGCTATAAGAAAGAGGCATTTGGAATATTATCATGGGAAAAGAATGCCCACTCAAAAATGTGAGAGAGGAAGCCCAAAAGTATCAAATGAAAGAACAAAGTGCTCTTAACTGCATTTGCCTTAATGTTAAAGACAAATGGCTAATTCAATGCCCAAGAGCAAAAGTGACAAAGAATGCTTGGAAGACATTAGAAGACACCTACCAGTCATGTTCAGCTGCTAAGAAAATGTATCATAGACAATATTCTTTACTACAAAGATGCAGCCAGGAGAAGAAATGAAAAATCTTATTAACAGAATGACCATGCTGGTGGATGAGATGGAATCTGTGGGTGTACCAACTACTGATGAGGATGTGATAGTAACCATCCTGAATAGCCTGACAGACAAGCTTTAAGGTCTTGTATCAGCCCTAGAGTCCAGAACTGAAGGTTTGACCTTAAATTGCGTATATGGAATGCTCCTGGATGAAGAATTATGAAAATCAGGTGCCAATAAGAAGGAAGAAGACAATGCTATAATAAGCAATAATAACCAGTAAGGGAGGTACCCAATACACTTTGAAGGCAGCAGCTGCCTGTTTTGCAACTACTGCCAAAGAAAAAGACACACATCACACTGGCACCTCAAAAAGAGTGATAATTAGTGAAAGAAGTATCAATAGAGAAATGCTGCATCACCTGAAGATAAACTATTCATATCTCAACTGATTGTGACCACCAACAAGGATTCTCAGATGTGGTGTATTGACTCTGGAGCATCTCAACACCTCCCACACCAAAAAGAGCTTTTTACCTAATATCAGGAATTCCAATTAAGATGGTTTTCATGAGTGATGATAGTGCTGCAAAATTCTCAGGAGTATTGAAAGTGATGTGGAGAGCTAGAGGATACACATGTTACTCACTTGTAGACTGATAGATCAAAAGTATAGTATTCTTACTTTTAATAAAGTAGAGCAAACAAGCATGTAGAGCTTGTTAATGAAGGTCACAAAAATATGTGTAAAGTTTGGGAGCTTTTGGACATCTTTGAAAAAGATCATAACCTGGGTACCAGATTATTTGGTGAAAATATTCCAAGTAAATCCCTACAAGAAGTTTGGTCAGGTCAGAATGCTAATTACAGAGTAAGATCTATGTGACTAAGTTAGCATGAATGTTTAGGTGCCTACTTAATAATTACAACATATAGAACAGTTGATGCAGTAGGAGAAGCAACTATCCAGGCAAACCCCAAAGGCAGTGAATGAAGTTACACACTCAGTTTCAGTTTTGACAATTCTAGATGCTAGGTCACTAATCAAAATGGTTTCCTTATTGCTTTGGGTATCAGAGATCAGAATCTATAAAAGTTGACCTATATTCAAGGATACTTGGAAGCCAATATAAGTAACTTAAATAAAGATACACCCATTCTTTGGCATAGGAGACTTGGTCACATCTATTTGTTTATTTGCACTAAATGATCAGCTAATTTCCAGAGTAAAAGTTGATCCCCCAGCAAACTCGGGGCACTGTGATGCCTGCAAATATGGGAATCAAGCCAGACTATCATTCAAGAGCTCTGGGTTAATCAAAACTAAGAAAAATTAGATCTAATTCACTCATAACTGCATAGACATATGCAAATTTAGCCTTGTATGGGACAACATATTTGATCACTTTTATGGATGATGATTCAAGATATATATGGGTCTATTTCATGGAAGGAAAGGAAGAGCCCCTGTCTAAGTTTAGGGAGCTCAGAGCCCTGGTGGAGAGAGAAACTGATGAAAAAATTATAAAATATGCTCTGACAATGGTGAAGAATATACCTCAAGACTCTTCATCCACTTCTGTGTATTTATGGTATAAAGAAAGAGACCACTATACCCCCACAGCAAAATGGGGTATCAGAACAGGCAAACAAATCAATGATTAATGTGGTAAGATCTATAATTGATAATTGAAAATTAACCCAGGATTTTTGGGTGTAATTAGTTGCTACAAATATATATCTCAGAAATAGAAGTTACTGAAGAACACATTGGGATTTTATTGTAAATGAGGCATGGTATGCATACCAACCAATGGCTGAACCCCTGAGAATTCTTGGTTGTAGAGCATATGCCAAGCAACTGCCTAGAAATCAGTCAAAATTTGTGCCCCAAAATGCAAAATGGATATTTTTGGGCTACTGCAATGATAGTAAGGCCTATAGACTCTGTAGTATCAAAGCAAAAAATCTGGTCAAGCTCAGGGATCTGTTGTTTGATGTAAATCCCGATTCTTTACATACAATGATATCAGATAATGACAAAAATATGATCTTAAGTCTGTTGTAAAAATTCATAATTCCACCTAAATATTCACCTAACTTAGTCACTTAGATCATTACCCTCAAATCCTAGAGAATACTGACCAAATTCCTTGTTGGGATTTACTTGGAATATTTCACCAAAATACCGGGTGCCCAGAACATGAAAATTCTCAAAGTTGTCCAAACAGACCCAAATTTTGCACACATGTTCTTGGGACCTTCTTTAACCTATTCTACGTGTATGTAATGCCAAGACCAGGTAAAAGTATAAATACTACTTTACATTCAATAAATCATTGAGTGAAAACCACATAATCTACTTGTCCTCCCAAATCACTTCCAATATCTCCAAGACTCTTACAACAAATTCCACCAATAGTCAGGATTGAATCAGAGCAAAACAGTGCCATTTTCTCACTTCCAAGGACTCTACAACCATGGCTCATCCTGAATTAGTGCCCCAGAATATCTCAGATGTAATCATTCTGTAGTTACAAACCAAAAGATTGAACCAGATCAGAAATTGCTCATATTAATATATATATGTGGGTACAAAGTTAGCCTATACCTAATCATTCCATATTAATGAGCCCCAGGCTGTAAAACTGTAACTAAATAGCCCTCAGGCAAAGCTCAGAGATCTACAATGACTGAGGAGTATCAGGCACTGATGGAAATCAGACATGGAACTTGGTCAAATTGCTGGTCAACTTGAAATCATTTGCATGCAGATGTGTCTTCAAGACAAATTACAAGGCTTATGGTGTAAATATAAGATACAAAGCCAGACCTGTGGCCAAAGTATACTCTCAAACAAAAGAACTTGTCTATACTGCAACCTTTACACCAGTTGCCAAGCTTAATTCCATCAGAATATTATTGGCTTTTGCAGACAAATATAAGTTACTATACATCAAATGGATGTATAACTGCATCTTTGAACAGGGATATTAATGAGGACATGGACCTGTAGCAGCCTGATGGGTCTGTTTACCAAAACAATCCCCATTTGGCTTGCAAGCTTGAAAAGCCTCTATTTGGTCTCATACCATCACCAAGAGTCTGGATTTAAGTGAGAGATTCCTGCTTGAAATCTTTGAGTTTTCAAATAAGTACTGCTGTCTGTAGTATCTACTATAAGCCAGCTAGCGCAACTTTATGCAATTCAAGAAAGCAGCCCCCTGTAGCACTTTCCACCATAGAGGCTGAGTACATGGCAGCCTGTAAAGCTACTAAAGAAGCAATGTGGTTCAGGAAGCATCTTCAAGACTCAGGATTATATCAAAAATGCCTATGACTCTATTGCAAACTAATTAAGGATGTAAACAATTAGATCAAAGTCCAACTTCTCATGCTAGAACTAGGCATATAGATATTAGACATAACTTCATATGTGAAGCTACCAAGTGTAACCAAGTTAACTTAGTTTACTTGCCTACAGATGAAATGATTGCATATATATATATATCAAACCACTAACTAGAGACAAATTTGAATATCTTAAGTCTAAATTTGACTAGTCAGTATGAGCATTGAGTTGAGTGGGGGTGTTGTAAAGGTTTTTATTTTCACCAATATATTCACCCAGCTTAGTCGCTTATATTAATACCTACAAATCTTAGAGAACTCTGACTTGTTTCCTTCTTAGGATCCACTTGAAAAACTATCACCAAGTACATCAAGTACCCACAATGTGAGAACTCCCAAAGTTGCCCTAACAGCCCCAAGCTTTGTACACATGTTTGTGGGATCTTTCTAAGCCTATTCTACATGTTTGTTATGCTAAGACCATGTAGAAGTGTAAATAGTGTGACAGCCAAAAGTATATTCAGAGGTGCAATAAAATAAACCATAACCAGGATTAGTTATGTTTGGGTTAGGGGAAATCAGTTAGGGCACTAGACTTTATAGTGTAGTAAAATTAGTCAAATTGTTAAATGTTGATGCACAGCAATCCCAGTGGTGCATGATCAGAAGGCTTGAAGCTTTTATAAGAGTCTAGAAGATATTGGAAGTGATTGGGAGAGCAAGTAGAGTATGTGTTTTCACTTAATGATTTCTTGTCTGTAACAGTAGTATTTATACTTTTACACAGTCTTGCATTGTAAACTCTAAGAATATGCTTAGCAAGATCCCAAAAGCATGTGAACAAAGCTTGGTGCTGTTTGGGCAACCTTGAGAGTTTTCATGTTCTGGGTACCTGCTATTTTGGTAATAATATTCTAAGTAAATTCAATTGTTGTAACACTCCCATGACACTAAATGCCCCTACAGACCAGTCCTAATTACAATAAAAATACTCAAATTTGTCTTGGGCTAATAGATTTGTAAATATATCCGCAGTCTTTGCTTCTGTGGGACAGTAAATCCAGTTAACTCAGTGACTCACTGTGGCTTCATGTATGAAAAGATGTTAACACTATGTAATTAGTTCTAGCATGAAAAGTTGGACTTCTACATATTATATACATCCTGTATTATTATGTAAATAGGTGATAGACACTTTTTGACATCAGCCTAAGTTGTTAGAGAGCTTTCTTAGACTCAATGTTTCACTTGTAGCTTCACAGGCTGCCATAAACCTTGCCGCTGTGATGGAAGTGCTACAATTGGATGCTTTCTTGAATTGCATGAAATCACTTCTTTGAGGAAAAGAAAGGTGTATCCTGGGATTCATCTTCTACCTTGTAAGTGTGTTCCAATCAGCATCAGAATACCTCACAAGATCCAGCTCTGAATCCTTAAGGGAGTACCCTAAACAGATAGCAGCAGGTCCTTCTAGGTATCTAAAAATCTGCTTAACTGCTACAATGTGACTAAATCTATAGTTCTGATTATGCTGGCTAACAACTCCCACTAAATATTAGATACCTGGGTATGTTTCAGGCATGATATAAATCTGACTGCCAACCATAGGTTGGTAAGGAAATGCTGGGCTTTCAGCTGGCACCATCATCTCTTGATATGGTTGGGTTTTGACCAAGTTAAGGTTTACTTCCATTGAGTTAGATGCCAGTTTCCAGTATTAAACTTGGTACTTCTTGAATATATATCTTGAGTATACTTAGACTGGCTTAGGTTGAGAGTCTGAATTCTTCTGTCAGTGGAGTGCTTTATTCTTAAGTAGTAACTGAATTCTCCTATGTTGGACATCTTGAACTCCTTGGATAAGCTGGATTTAATCTCTACCAAGGTTTATTGGTTATTAGCAGCTATAATAAGATTATCCACATATAGTATTTATGTTGTACTCTCATTCCAATAACCCAAAATAGGTATCATACACCTTTTGTCTAATATTTAATTGATTTCCAGGCAGTTTCTGGCACATGTTATGGAACCAGTTATTCTAAGGTACTCTGCAATTAGGGAGTATCCACTTCATGCAACAAGCAAAGTAGAATCACAAAGTATTCTGCCTCAACTCCAACTCTAAAGATATGCTGCTGTACAACAGATTCTGCCCAACAATCATTTGAGTATTTTTGATCACACATCATAGATCTTACCATATTAATTACTCATCTATTTGCACATTCTGCTACACCATTTTGCTGTGAGGAGCTTGGCACAGTAGTCTCTTACTCTATCCCACAAATTTTGCAGAGGTGAATGAAGTGCTTTAAGGTATGTTACACTACTACCTTCAGTATTCCACATAAAGTTTGGAGCAAAAAACTATGGCCTCCTGCTTACCAACCTCTACATACACACACCTGCTCCAATTGACACACTTCTGTAACCTCAACTTTATGGCCTTTAGAGTGATACTTGCAATGTTGCCATGTACTTTGTGTTACTGGTAACATATATATATATATTGCAAAAATATGCCTGGTTGCCCCTACATTAACCATGAATGCATCTTGAGTTTCTGCAACAAACTTCTTGGTATTTAACCAAAACATTCCCTCTCCCTACTGCAATCTGGTGCCTCTTATAGGTGCATTTGGGCTTTTGTTTATGTAATTTCTGTAATAAATGGTGCAGGAGCTGGCTTGTGACCAACAGAAACCCAGCATACTTTGGTAAAGGTGTCCTAATAGCAACAAGCTACTTGTAGCACCCAGCCCAACTTTGCATTTCTTAACTAATTACCCTTGCTTTGGGCTGCTTAGCTTCTTAAGGCCAAAAACATAGGTATCTCCAAGTGCACATTTGTGCTCAGTATTTTCCAACTCTCCCTGGCTGTCCTCCATGTGCCAACTCATCACATGAATAACAGACTTGATGGCAATATTGCTGGTGAGACTGGGATATGGCACTCCCTGCAACTTGACCTGTCTTCCTATCTCCCCACATATCCACTCCATAGAAAACTGCCTAATGGTGAAGTAAGGCTCAATATTCTCTACACACCAAGCAATATGGAGTGGATAATGATTACAGTAGTGGCAGAGATTTGCACATTCAGCTTTATGCATGTAGTGTAACTGCTCAAATCTTGTCACAAACTCCTTACATACAAGCTGTAGATGGGTCAAGTTGGCATTGAAGATCAGCTTCTGGATAAATATTCCTAAAATGTGAACATATAGCTCCTAATGCTCCCAATGCACTGTAGTAGGAATGGCTTCAGAAGACCATTCAAATAAACACATATCCAGTTCATCCAGTCCTTGCACTTGTATTATTGTATACTCATATGAGTGCTGATTGGAGCCAGTGAGAAGTACTTAGGGCAGCAGATACTCTGTGATAGTTTGCCAATTCTTTCAAATATTCCAGTATCTTGAAGGGTACATTCAGCTTGAAATGCTACATGTACAACTTGGTCATCAGTGTAGGAATATAGTTGAAAAGCTAATGAGTTGCTCCCAGTGGAAAGCTTTTGCTCCCACAGATACCCTATATATTGCATATATCATGCTTCCAGTAAATTCTATATTGCAAACAATGGCTTACAGCTTGCCAACTTTACTGCAATTACATGCTTACTTCTATGCATTCTCTATTCAGGAAGATGATGTTCATAGTGTTGGTGTTTGGGTAATAATAATGTGTGTGAGTTATGGAGTAAATCCGCTGGATCTCACACAATTGACAACAATACCATCTATTGTGCCCAGAGAAGCTGGCCATCTTGCTGATGGCTGGGGTATCTCCAATGCAGACAATAATATGCATTTTGACATGACAACTGTTATCCTGCTGGAAATCATACAAGATTCATCCAGCAATGAATACTGGTAGCTATCTAGGTTGAACAGTGATTTAGACCCAGACACCAGTAAGACTGCCAACAGATTTCTGCTCTGATACCACAAGATAGGCAGCATATTCAGGTTGACAGGAATTAGTGGCCAGCAAGATTTGCTAGTAGAGTACTTGCTAATGAGAGTCCATCATGTGCCAAGGCAAAGGCATAGACATACATACCTTCAAGGTAGCCCTTATTTCTTAGTTGTTTGTGATGATTGCCATTGAATCTATTGCATATGTTTGCAAACCCTACCACTAACAGCAGTAGAAGAATAGTTGGACAGCAGCTTGCTTTGACATTCTGTACCACAAGTGGGGCTACAACCAAAAAAGGCTCTTTGGATAGTGTGCCCACTGAAGGTAATAATGAGGGCTTGGCAAGCTCTTAGTCAAGTAGGCAATTGAGAACCTCTGCAGAGCCTCAAACCAACCGTTATGCTCAGGCAGATGACAGTGTAGCAAATGCAGTACCTTCAGTTGAAGACCAGAAGGTGGCAGTCATAACATCACCACCACCCAAAATAGCAAGTATGTTGTCAGCTCATACCAAAGCATTGATGAAGCAATTAGGTGCAGTGGCTGATAGAATAGATGCAATGGCCCAGAAAATTAGGAAATAGTCCAGAAACAGGATGGGCAGATAATAGACTTGTTCCATTGGATAGTGCCACATTGAGCCATGAGTGCAAAATGATGCCATAGTGTACCAGAGAGGCCAAGTGAGCCTCTACCTGGCCACAGAGTGTGAAACATAGCTCTGCATCTTCATGGAAAGCAGCCCCTGTGTTTCACCCATTGTGCTAGAGAAAATCCATTTTTTGACCTTTTTTTTTGGATCAATGTTATGCAGGATGTGATAGAGCACAAGCAGATTGAAGATATGCATCTGGTACTCAATACCTATGGCACTCTGAATCTAGCCCCTGTAGCTTGTATCATGTCACAAAAATGAATGGCACTATCTTGGTCCACTGGTACTATCAGGCACTATAAGTGCTTTGTATAGATCTTACTTTAGGGCTAATATTTAAATATAGTGCCAGATAGTAGCAGTGGACCAAGATAGTGCCATTCATTTTTGTGATATGATACAAGCTACAGGAGCTAGATTCAGAGTGCCATGAGTATTGAGTACCAGATGCATATCTTCAGTTCTCCTGTGCTCTTACACATCCTGAGCTACATTGATCCACAAAAAAAGGTCAAAAAATGGATTTTCTCCTGCGCAATGGGTGAAACACAGGGGCTTCTTTACATGAAGATGCAGAGCTATGTTTCACACTCACTGGCCAAGTGTAGGCTCACTTTACCTCTCTGGCACACGACAGCATCATTTGGCACTCATGGCTCAATGTGGCACTATCCAACAGAGCAAGTCTAATATATAGAGCAATCAATATCCCCAGCAGAGAAAGCAGGCTCCTGAGAAAGCCGCTTATCTTTACCACTGCCGGGTCCTTCACTGCTACTTTGACTGAGTGCTTCTTGAGTGGTACTGTGCTTTTTTCTTGATAAATGTTGCGCTGGTGCATTCATGTCTGCCTACTTGTCCCTTATTGGCACTCTTCCCACTACCTGATGTTGCTTTGACACTTGTTTAGAGCTTTGGGCCCTGCCTCTAATCGGCTCTTGAGGAAGCTGCTGGTTTTCAGCCATGGCACCCTTATTCTTTTGCCTCTGATAGTTTCTGCTATTTTTAAGATACTTTCTTGGCATACCAATGCTGGGCCAAGATCTGTTTGCCTGTATGAGCCCAGGATAATGCACATAGAGCAAGTCAAGTGTATTCTGCTTGTCCATGAGTTTCTGATGGTCCCAGGGCATGCTGGCTGTAAGGTGATGTTGTGCTGGACTTCTGATGGCCTCTTGGATATTGGCCCACTCTTCATTATTGCACTCATTGGCTTCACAGATCTTCTATGTCTTTTGACTTTTAGGCTTTGGTATAAACACCACATTGTCTCCCTCCCATGCTGTGATTGGTTTTGCTGTGGGCTTTATCTTTGGGCACTGTTGTTGTGCTTCAAGGACTGTATGGTGTGCCTCTGTTGTTACATTGGGAAATGGACCAATTCTTGGCTGTGACATTGAGCTACTTGAGTTCCTTCTGTGCAGTAAAGATACTATTTACTCAACCTGGAATATTGATTGCTCTACATACATAACATGGGTGGTGATGATGTTATGATGGCCACTTGTTGGTCTATAACTGAAGGTACTGCATTTGCTACACACTCCTGTGCCTGAGTATAATGGTCAGCTTGAAGCTCCACAGAGGTTCTCAAACAAGTACCTGACTGAGAGCCTGAGGAGCTTACATTGTTACCTTGAGTGAACACACTGTCAACACAGCCTTTTTTGGATGTAGCCCTGCCTACTGCCCTGAATGTCTAAGCAAGCTGTTTTCCAACCATTCTTCTGCTGCTGTCAGCGGTAGGGCTTAGTTGGGATCCAGACAACTTTACTTCATTTTTTGGTAGCATAAATATGGAAGTGAGTCAAGCCAAAGGGGAAATAGTGTGATATATACATGTGTATGTGGTGCCATAACTTTACTTATAATGCTTACTTAGGCAGGTCATCATTGCGTCTTGCATTCATGTAAGTGCAATGTCTCAACTATTGACCAAAAAGGAATATAATAGCAATACATTGATGAAGGTCAAAATGTTTGCCCCATTGACAAGACCTCTTTGACTCAATGCTGTAAGAGAAGAGAAAAATGACTATGTGGCTATTGTAGCAAGCTTCTTGGCTATGAAGCATACAGACAGCATAGGAAGTTTCACAAAGATCACAGCCAGTATCTTGCCATGCAAGTCATATTTGAGCATTCATCATTCACTAGTTCTACCCCCCCTTATTTATTCCTTAGTCTGATAAATAATGGTCTTGAATAATCAGCCTTGCCTTGTTGCTCCACACTTAAGTCCTTTCCTTGTCCTACCTTGCCTAGCTCTACTCCCCTGACTTGTTCTATCCATTACAGCTGTCTACAGTGGGGCTGAGTTGGTAACAGATGACTTTGCTTTGTTTTTTGGTGACATATATGGAAGTAAGCCACACAAAAGGGGTAATAGTGCTATATATAGGTGTGTATGTGGTGCCACCACTTTACTTACAATGCCTACCATGGGGGTCATTGTTGAATCTTACATCCATGCTGGTGCAATGTCTCAAATACAAGACTGTCTTATTTACCTGCAAATTCACAAAAAAGTGGTATAATGGCATTACACTGTTGAGTGTCAATATGTTTGCCCCATTGATATAACTACCTTGATTTAATGTGGTGACAGAAGAGAAAAAAGGCATGTAGCTATTGTAACAAGCCTCTCAGCCATGAAGCATTCAGACAGCATAGTAAGTAATGCAAGGATGATGGCTAGTGTTTTGCCACACAAGTGATATTTGACCCTTCCTCAGGGATCACCATACCAACAATATCTGGTCCGCCACTTGATACTTCTATTACAGCTCCTAGTCATGCTTGTCACCTTACCCAAACTGAGTCAGGTGAGTTTATGACATCTTTAGGCTCATCTCAGCCTTCTGAATATGGCATGCAGAGTGATAGCTCTGAGGAAGAAGGCTCAATGGTGGGTTGTAAGTCTTTCTCTCCTGAA
The DNA here is from genome assembly GCA_002104905.1 of Basidiobolus meristosporus CBS 931.73. Taxonomy (NCBI): domain Eukaryota; kingdom Fungi; phylum Basidiobolomycota; class Basidiobolomycetes; order Basidiobolales; family Basidiobolaceae; genus Basidiobolus; species Basidiobolus meristosporus. The sequence goes on along the minus strand of MCFE01000207.1, from coordinate 105,380 downwards.
AATAGTACCTTGCATGAGCCTGGCAAAATCCCAATTTGCAATGACACAACACCCACAGAGAAAAATGTCATGGATACTTTATGGAGCCAAATGAGCCGTATAACTCATCTACTTGTGAATGATGTGATGTTCTGGTTACAGAAGCGGAGTGTTTCCACTAATAGCAGTAATGGGGGCTTTGAGGATTTACTCCTACTTCTTATCATAGTCATTAAGAGATAAGAATTATTTTATACATGGTAGAACAGCCATCAGATGGTTGACAACATATGACCCGGAGATTAACCTATTACCAGCATGTGTTAACAATTGCATAGAATTCACATCAGAAAATGCCACCATTGCAAGGTGTCCAACTTGTCGGGAATCCACAACCATAGGAGGAAAGCATCTTTCACACTACAGATATACTCCATTAATACACTGTCTAAAGAAGCTCATGCAGTCCAACCCAAAGTACTTCTCATAGGCATTAATCAGTATTAAATGCATATACAACAATGCAAGTATAAGAACTGGATGAGCTAGATATGAATGTATAAAAGTAGACTTCTGAGGCCATATCAACCAAGAGTACATTGGAAGCATTAGAAGTCAAATATTGCCATTTGAGGAATATTTTCCCAGAAGCCAATCACCAGTGCCAACATTGTGGTGGTGTATAAGTCCAAGGGAGAAATACATCCAACACTTCTCAAGTTTTTGAGTGTGGGGTGTTTGCTGGGTGCAATAATCTCTGACAAAAGCTTGTTGGGAATACTTGGGTTCTGTCTCTAATCTAATGTGATGGGGAATAAAGCCACAAGCTTGTCAAGGGAAAGCTATTGAGCTACAATCCCCAACTTAGTTGGTGTCTTAACAAAAGTATGTGCTGGGTTCAGCCTCCTTTGAGATGACAATGTACTAAAGCTTCCAAAGTCAAAACAACTGTATACTACACCAGCAGGGACTTGATGAGAATGCAGCTGTGGTCAATAGTTACAAAGACAGAAGAGTATCTTTGCCTGTACAAGAACAAACTTGGGAAAGAATCAAATATAATAATAGAAACCTACTCTGAGTATTCCTCACAAGTGGTGCCTCCAAGGTCAGTTGGCTGTCAGCACGGTTTTCTGGGAGTGTCCTGTGGTCTGGGGTTGGAAGCTCAGGTAGCAGCAGGTAGCAGTGATCACACTAATCAACAAGTTGGTATATTGATAAAAGGGATGATGATTTATTGCTGAGGGATAGCCTCCCTTAAATACTTTTCTTACTGGCTAATTGATTACTAATCATGGTGTTCCAGAAGGTTCCAGATATCAATAGCAATCTTTATGACATCAGAATGACCTAAGAATCTTCCAAGTAGGTGCCGGAAGGTTCTAAGAGGTGCAGCACATCCAACCAATCAGGAATTGGTATTCTGAAGCCTGTATAATATAGGGATAACATATATGGTACAGAAATGGTAGGGATGGTGACACGGGTTGATCATGTGTCACGGGCACTGGTGCAGGTTCTTGCCTAATATAGAAGCACTTATAGCTAGTAATCTTGCATAAAGTGAGGGGTAACTTATGTAATAAGGTAAGCAGGTGGGATAGTCAACCAGCTTATGGGATAGTACTCATCAGGTACAACAAATGGGATAAAACTAGAATAAGTGTAGTAGAGATATAGGGAAGTAGAAAATATGGGAATGACCACATCTGTCAGTGGGTGTCACTGTCACCCCACTACATCCACCCCTGTTGCAGCTTTGTGCTTAGGTCAAAGCAAATTAATCTTGATGTGTGAAATTCCTATGCTTGAATAACTTAAGCTGGTTTCCTGCAACTGGTGCTCTCAACTGGGTGTTGTCAAGCTTGGATATGTAATAACTTCCATTTCCAATCACTTTGGAAATGAGGTAGGGGCCAGTCCATTTGTTGTCAAACTTCCAACTCCATTGTTTGTCCAAGGTGGAATCATAGAGTAATACTGGGTCTCCTAGTGATAGTAGTTTTGGACTTGTTGGGTGTTATTTGTCAAAGGGCTCCTTGCTCTTCAGTTGTGTATCCTTAAGTTGTTCAGCAGCTCTGCTGATATTCAAATCATGGTGATCAAGTTGCCATATGCGAGTTGCAAGGAGGTCTTCAGTCTGCATATTGGATCTCCAATTCAATGAGTTCCAAGTGACTGTGTTTAACTCAACTGGTAGTATGCAGTCATGTCCATAGGGTAGCTTGAATGTCAATAATCCAGTTGTTTTCTTGGTAGTATTTCTATCTGCCCAGAGTGCAAGATGTAATTGCTGTGGCCACAGTGTTGTGTTATTCTCACTGGTCTTGACAAGAGAGTTCACCAATGGTCCATGTCTCCTCTCTATCATTCCATTGGCTTGAGGGTGGTACGCTGTTGTAAAAGCAATGTGTATCTTGTACTTTGAGGACAACTCCTAGATCATTTGGGATGTCATCTCTCCTCTGTCAGCAACAGACTGTTGGATGCCGCCAAATCTGCAGATGATGTCTTCAAGTATAAATCTCCGTATGGTATGGCTCTTGTTGTTGCGCAAGGCTCAAGCCTCTGCCCATCCACTAATGTCATCTCTAGCAATAATCAGGTACTTTTCTGATTAAGCTGTTTGCATGTGGACAAGGTCAATACCAACCTTTTGCCATAGACAGATTGTGTAAGTAGGATGCAGTGGCTCTTCATAATGCTTGGAGGATCTCTTCTGGCAGGCTACAGATGACTCAACAAAGTGTTGGATATCATAATACGTGTTTTCCCAGTAGTACCTCTGAGCTGTGGTATTGTAGGTGGCTTTTTTTTGACCAACATGTATAAAAGTGAATGACAGGTAAATTCACTAGTTCTCCACATCAGTTCCAATAGTTATCAGAGTATTGCAGCAGTTTATACCCAAGTCTAAAAGTCAAAAGGCATTGAAGGCCTGGGAATGTGCTGAGTGTAATGCTGAAGCATGGGCTAATATTCAAGAGGCTGTTAGAAATCTAGCAAGGAATCACCTCAAGGCCAGCATATCATTGGTCTATCAGGAACTCAGGGCAAAGCAGAATGTGCTTGACCAGTTCCATGAGCATAATCCTAGACTTAAGTAAGCAAACTTATTTTGGCACAGCAATGTTATGCTAAGAAAGTATTTCCAGAATAGCAGAAAGTATCAAAGGTAGAAGAACAAGGGTGCTGCCACTAAAAACCAGCGGCTTCCTCAACAGCTTGTCACAAGCAGGACTGAAGGCTCTGTGCAAGTAGCATACAAATGTCAGGTAGCCAGAAGAGTGCCAGTAAGAGACAAGCATGCAAGACTTGATGAATCAGTTCATCACTACTGAAAAAAGAAGCTTGTCCATTACAAGAAGCACTCAGTTACACTTTTGGTGAAACAAAAAACAGCCATAAAAGCCCACAGCTTTCTCTGGAGCCTCTCACAAGCAGGTAAAGGTTCTGAACAAGAGGCAAAGAAGTGTTGTGTTGTCAGGTCAGTGCCTGCAAGGGACCAGCAGGTAGAAACACATGCATCAGTGCAGCATTTATCAAGGGGAAAATGTAGTTCAGTACAAGAAGCGCTCAGTCACAGTACCTCTGAAGACTTGGTAATGGTAAAGGTTATGTGAAAGTGAGAAGATATTAGACCTGTTCTGTTGGATAGTGCCACATTGAGCCATGAGTGCCAAATGATGCCATAGTGTGCCAAGGAGGCCTAGTAAGCCTATACATGGCCACAGAGTGTGAAACATAGCTCTACATCTTCATGCAAAGCAGCCCCTGTCTTTCACCCATTGTGCTGCAGAATATCCATTTTTTGACCTTTTTTTTTGTATCAATGTTGTGCAGGATGTGTAAGAGCACAACAAAATTGAAGACATGCATCCAATACTCAATACCCATGGCACTTTGAATCTAGCTCCTGTGGCTTGTATCATGTCACAAAAATGAATGGCACTATCTTGGTCCACTGTTACTATCTGGCACTATAAGTACTTTATATAGGTTTTACTTTAGGGCTAATATTTAAATATAGTGCCAGATAGTAACAGCGGACCAAGATAGTGCCGTGCATTTTTGTGACATGATACAAGTCACAGGAGCTAGATTCAGAGTGCTATGGGTATTGAGTATTGAATGTATGTCTTCAATCTTGTTGTGCTCTTACACATCCTGCACAACATTGATACAAAAAAAAAGGTCAAAAAATGGATATTCTCCAGCGCAATGGGTGAAGCACAGGGGCTGCTTTGCATGAAGATGAAGAGTCATGTTTCACACTTAGTGGCCAGGTTTAGGTTGGCTATGCCTTTCTGGCATGCAATGGCACTATTTGGCACCCATGGCTCAATATGGCACTATCCAACGGAACAAGTCTATTTTCTGGCCAGAGAGAGGGAAGTGTAAGATAAAGCTGCAGCTCCCACTAATCAAAGTTGCCAGTCCAGAATAGGCTGAATCCCATAATAACCAGTAAGATTGACCAACAAGACAAAAGCTGCTTTGCTAAGAGTTGGAAGCTCAGTCAGTCAAGCTACACTCCAGTGAGGCAGATGAGTTTGCAGTGAACAGCAACTTGTCTACCACTCCATCCACATCCTCCATTGTAGACAGAGTGGGGACTCCACTGATAGACAAAGCAACAATGTCAAAAACTCAAAAGACTAGGCTCTTGGTGAGTATTTTGAACTCTATAGAGGTTTCCTAACAGTGCAGTCCATGTGGGGTTTCTTGGTCTACAAACCAATCAGGCCGGTTTATTTGCACATCATATCAAGGCCCCCATTCAGAAATGCAGTATTTACATCCATTGGATGAATAAGATACTTATACTTTGCTGTAATATTTCTTTAAGAATAAATGTGATGATCCTGTCAAAAGGCCTCCACAAGATTAAATCCTATTACTAGGAGGTACTGTTCCCATTGGGATATTGTGCAAAGACTATCAAAGAAATTATTGTATACTAAATTTCACAATAAACTTATCAAATTTTAGTCATAACAATAAATCTGTGACTTTGAGCTGGCTCTCTGTCAATTCACTCACATTATGATTCTGGACATAAAACCACCTCCTACATTTATATAAATTGATTGGCTATTGTCACTTCTTCATACTCATTGCTTCATGAATCAATCAATTTTGCTACTTTTCATGCATACAAATGGTATATCTCTACTGAAACTTCAATTATATAATCAATTGAAAGCTGTACTAACCTATATAAGTCCCTATATGCTACACTGACTTTAGGCTCAATGCCACACTTGACAAGTAACTCCATTAAAATCCACCATTCAATAGGTATTTGTTCTGTGATGCACTTTTTCTATGATTTAGTGAGAACCACACTTCATTATGCAACTGTTCATTCACTGGTTCCCATGGATCCTGGTATTCAGCTGGCACTACAAGGTCTAGCATCTCAACTACCAGTATTGCAATAAATTGTTGCAATATGTAAGTACATTTTCTTGAGTACCAATCTCAAACAAGTGCTGCAACTTCTTCATGTGCCACTTAATATTCCTGAGCTCTACCATAGGCATTGTGATAGTCTTTTGATATCTTGAGATTGTTGCTTTGTGTATCAATGGAATCTTTACTCTGTTCAATGAAGTATGTGGTGGTAGTGGTTGATCAGTTGCTTATCTCTGCAAGCTTATATACCTTACTAGTGTGTAGCTGTAATGACAGCACATCTTACTCTTCTGAGATCAGTTTTGTCTTGTGTATACTTCTTCTTGGCTATTATAGGGATCAGCCTGCTCCAGGCTGACAGCACTAATTGGTGAGAATAAAAGCTTTTTTCTCATGCTTCCTATCTCTGGCTTGGGGACATTATTTTCTCTTTACCTTTACCTTTATCACTGCTAAGTCTATCACTACTACTTTTGCTGAGTGTTTCTTGTATGCTACCAAATTTTCTCCTTGATGAATGCTGCACTGGTTCATAAGTTCTGGCCAGCTTATCCCCAGCAAGTACTCAACCAGTAACTTAATATTTCTTTGATGCATGTTTGGCACCTTTGCCTGTAACAGGCTCCTGAGAGAGCTGTGGACATAACAACAGTTAGGTCTTTTACCCCTGATGCCATCAAGTGCTTGTAATGAACTAGCTTCTTTTATTAGTGATGCACTGATGCTTCTGATTTGTATGCTTGTCTCTAGTACTAGTCCTCTTCAGGCAATCTGACATATCTTTGCCACTTGTATAGAGCTTTCAGCCTTGCTTGTGACACACCATTGAGGAAGCTGTTGATTTTTAGCAGTGGTACCCTTGTTCTTCTGCCTTTAATTTTTTGGCTATTCTTGAGTTACTTTCCTAGCACACCAATGTAGGTCCAAAATCTGTTTGCTGACTGCAATTCCAGGATAATATTTATAGAGTCAGATAAGCTCATTCTACCTGGCCTTGAGCTATTGATGGTCCCATAGTATGCTGGCCTTGGGTTGATGTCATGCTATACTCACAATGGCCTTTTGAATATTAGCCCAATCTTCATCATTGAACCCAACAGCTTCATGGATCTTCAATATCAGCTGATTCTTAGACTTGGGTTTGAACACCTCTGTCTCTCTGTATCAAACTGCAACAGGTTTTTGTGAGGGCTTTATCTATTGGCACTATTGTTGTGGTTCAAGGACTGTTGGGTGTTGCTCTGATGTTACATTGGGAAATGGCTCAGTTCTTGGCTGTAATATTGGAATATTTAAGATCCTTTGTTACCACAAAAATGCTGAGTTCTTTGTATGGGATAATGATTGATCTACTCATATTATCAACTCATCCCATCTTAGGACCTTTCTGGATTTCTCTGAGTCTTTGCATCTATCCTATCAGCCACAGCATCTAATTGCCTCAATGATGCTTTGTATGAGCTGATAACTTACTTTCTATTACAGGTGATGGTGATGTTTTGATGGCCACTTACTGGTCTTCAACCAAAGGTACGGTGTTTGCTTCATTTGCATCTGCCTGATCACTATAGTCAGCTTACCGGTCTGCAGCAGTTCTTATTTGTATACTTGAATAAGAGCCTGAGGAGACAACATTATTGGCTTCAGTGGACTCACTATTAACATGTCCTTTTTTGAATGTAGCTCTGAATGTTGAGCTGATTGCCAGAGCAAGCTGTTGCAAACTGTTCTTCTGCTGCTGTCAGTAGTGGGGTTTAGTTGGGAACCACACAATGTTGCTATTTTTTTTGCAGACTATATATGGAATTGGGTCAAACTAAAGGGAAAATACTGCTATTAGTACATGTGTGCGTGGTGCCACAACTCTGCTTATAATGCTTGCTATGGTAGGTCATCATTGAATCTTACATTAATGTTGGTGTAATGTATCAAATATAAGACTATCTTACATCCAAATGAGTACTGACAAAAACACAATATAATAGCATTACACTGTTGTGTTTCAGACCATTGGCCTGTTTGAGAAGATTACTTCACTTCAATGCAGTAAGAGAAGTGAAAAAAGACCATGTGGCTATTGAAGCAAGCCTCTCAGCAATGGGGCATGCATTGTATTATAATGATCATGGACAGCGTTTTGCTACATAAATCAAATTTGATCATTTGTCAGTCTCTAGTATACCAACACTATCTGGCTGGCCACTTGAGGCTTCTGTAATAGCACTTTGCTGTGCCTGTCACCTTGGGCAAACTGAGCTAGGTGAGTTTGTCACACCTTTAGGCTCACCTCAGCCTTCTGAATATTGCACCCCAAGTGTCAACTCTGAAGAAGAAGGCTCACTGATGGTGTTATGAATAGAGTCAAGGCAGGATAGTAAATCTGGGCAAGGCAAGACCAGGAAAGAATGTAGGTATGGATCAGCAATGTAAGGCAGATTCCAAAGCAATGCTGTTGATTCAAGCCCTGTGTTTACTGGACTAAGAATGCATCAGGGGAGATAGGAATATATATACTTCCTGGCAACATGAATACAAAGAGACATTGGCTAATACTAATGGGATTCTAGGATGAGGCATAGTACGTGAGTCAAGATGCCAATTTACTACAGAACAGACTGGATTGACACATGGGGATATGCCAGGGGTCAGTTGATTGGCCGACTATGTCATGTGTCCTGGAGCTACTAGACTTATTCCATTGGATAGTGCCACATTGAGCTATGAGTGCCAAATGATGCCGTCATGTGCCAGAGAGGTAAAGTGAGCCTACACTTGGCCAGTGAGTGTGAAACATAGCTCTGCATCTTCATGTAAAGCAGCCCCTGTGTTTCACCCATTGCGCAGGAGAATTTCCATTTTTTGACCTTTTTTTGTGGATCAATGTAGCTCAGGATGTGTAAGAGCACAGGAGAACTGAAGATATGCATCTGGTACTCAATACTCATGGCACTCTGAATCTAGCTCCTGTAGCTTGTATCATGTTACAAAAATGAATGGCACTATCTTGGTCCACTGGTACTATCTGGCACTATACGTGCTTTGTATAGATCTTACTCTAGTGCTAATATTTAAATATAGTGCCAGATAGTACCAGCGGACCAAGATAGTGCCATTCATTTTTGTAACATGATACAAGCTACAGGAGCTAGATTCAGAGTGCCATGGGTATTGAGTACCAGATGCATACCTTGAATCTGCATGTGCTCTAACACATCCTGCACAAAATTGATCCAAAAAAAAAAGGGAAAAAAATGGATTTTCTCTAGCACAATGGGTGAAGCACAAGGGCTGCTTTGCATGAAGATGCAGAGCTATGTTTCACACTCTGTGGCCAGGTAGAGGCTCACTTGGCCTCTCTGGCACACTATGGCATTATTTGGCACTCATGGCTCAATGTGGCACTATCCAACGGAACAAGTCTAGTATTGAGCTACAAAAATACAATGGAAAGCTTCCATAATATATTTCATTGTACAATGTTGACTTAGAGCTTTCAAGAGGCTGATAGAATGTAATAGAACTCTCCAGAAGGAATTGAATTTCTTCACCAACTTGATTTAGCCCAGTTGTAGAAGGCAAAGAATGTCATGTGCCCAAGCCTTTGGCTTTGGCTGGTTGCTATATATTTGGTGAAATAGCACAACAAGATCTTTGCAATCTGTTTGGTACGTTACTGATTTTTAAGCTCAATCATATGTGCTATAACCACTCCAGTCTACTAGGTAGTGAAGTTGGGATCTGAAATGCTTTGAATCTAATATATGCCAATCTTCAAACTCTTGATGCCTGTCTACTTAAATGGCTGGGCAACTTACTGGGTGCTGGCTGGGTAGAATACTAGCATGGAATGGTTCTGGGAGGGATACATGTAACATGTCATGGATCTTCATACTTGGTGGTAATTGTGGTTGGACTCAGCTTCCACTAGATCTTGAAGGGACTTAGTTTCTCTTAGTCTAAATTACCACAAATATGGCAGGTAGCAATGTTTTTTTCAATAGTCATACTAAGTCCCCTTCAGTAGGCTTGGGACTAAGCTGCTGTTTGCTGGCTGCAAACCTTTTGTACCCTCAGGGGCTATCATCTTTGCAATCAGTATATATATCCACATTGGGCAAATACCTGTGTCAGTACCCATCACTCATGAGACTTGTTCCATTGGATAGTGCCACATTGAGCCATGAGTGCCAAATGATGCCATAGTGTGCCAGAGAGGCGAAGTGAGCCTCTATCTGGCCACAGAGTGTGAAACATAGCTCTGCATCTTCATGCAAAGCAGCCCCTGTGTTTCACCAATTGCGTTGGAGAAAATCCATTTTTTGACCTTTATTTTTAGGTCAATGTTGTGCAGGATGCGTAAGAGCACAAAAGAATTGAAAATATGCATTTGGTACTCAATACCCATGGCACTCTGAGTCTAGCTCCTGTGGCTTGTAACATGTCACAAAAATGCATGGCATTATCTTGGTCCACTGGTACTATCTGGCACTATAAGTGCTTTGTATAGATCTTACTTTGGGGCTAATAATTAAATATAGTGCCAGATAGTACCAGTGGACCAAGATAGTGTCATTCATTTTTGTGACATGTTACAGGCCACAGGAGCTAGATTCAGAGTGCCATGGGTATTGAGTACCTGATGCATGTCTTCAGTTCTTCTGTGCTCTTACACATCCTGTACAACATTGATCTGCAAAAAAACGTCAAAAAATGTATTTTCTCCTGCATCTTAGGTGAAACAGAGTGGCTACTTTGCATGAGGATGCAGATCCATGTTTCACCCTCTGTGGCCAAGTATAGGCTCACTTGGCCTCTCTGGCACACTATGGCATCATTTGGCACTCATGGCTCAATGTGGCACTATCCAACAGAACAAGTCTATGGCCAAAGATTGTGTTACCATCCCTACTGTTTAAATGCCAAATATGGTATCTCTACACCACACAGGTTTCATACTACTGATCTCTGATGGGTTGGATGTGCTGTGCCTTTTAGAACCTTCTGGGACCTTCTAGGAGTATTCTTAGCCCATAGTAGTGTCATCAAAAATCACACTGATGCCTGAAACCCTCTAGAATCTTATCAAAGGTGGTCACTTGGCAATCAGGAAATGTATTTTAGGGAGGCCAATTCCTCATCAGTAAATCATCCCTTCTGTCAGTAACATTTCTCCCTTATTGATTAGCAGTTGATCACTGCACCTACCTTCAACAGTGACACCTAGGACCTGCCATCAAGGAGCTTTTCTGGGTAGTGCACAAGGCACATAGAGGCATTTGGAGACACTTGGAGCACCTAGGCAGCTAGAGTAGCAGGAGCTTTTACCATATTGATATAATGACAAGGATGCAAGCAGTTAAGATCCAAAGGTTACCCTACAAAAATAATTTGGTCCTACAGGTGGATCCAATCTGAATCAGCCGTCAAGATCCCATTTAGAGACCATCATAATAACAGCAGCTTGGAATTAGTGACGCTCCCTACAATCTTATGGCGGGATCATGACGGTGTTTTGCTAGTTTTACAACCAATAAAAGGGATAAAACTTGACAATATTTTATCAGTGCTGTCACAATATTTGCATGGTATTGTTGCGGTCTTTCAGCACTCTATAACTATTTTAAGTGGATCCTGCTGGTCAGGACATCCAATAGCCTTATATGGCAAGAAACTTGAAGGTATTTTGATGGTGTCACAGCAAGACTCTGATGGCATTATATTGGCAGTATGACAGTCAACCACTGGTTCTGTATGATGCTACAATACCAATTTACCAAATGGTATTTTCTTTTTCTACCTCCCCTTGTGCAATTCATTTATTCCACTGTAGAATCACCCCTCTTTGTTTGCTTACCCACTACTACCTTGTGTATTCCATATATAGTTTGAATCAAAAAAACTATGGCCTCCCGCTTACCAACCTCTCCAATTATGCACACCTGCTGCAATTGACATACTTCTATCACCTCAACTTTACGGCTGTTTAATGTGATACTTGCAAAGTTTTGATATACCTAATACTGCTGGTAACATATACATGCTGCAAACATATGCTTGGTTGCCACCACTTCTGCCATGAATACCTCTTGAATATCCACAAAGAACTTCTTGGTATTTAGCCAATAATCCTTTCCCTGCTGGATTCTAGTCCCACTTATAGGTGTACTCTGGCTTTTGTTGGTGTGAATTCCATATGGAATGGTGTAGAAGTTGGCTTGTGACCATGAGAAATCCAACATATCTTGGTGGAGTTTTTCTGATAAAAATTAGTTGCTTGTTGCACCCAGCCCAACTTTGCATTACTTAACTGACTACTGACGCATTGGGGCTGCTTAGCTTCTTAATGCCATAGGCATAGGTGTCGCCATGTGCACATTTGTTCTCAATATTTTTCAACTCTTTCTGGCTGTCCTCCATGTGCTAACTCATCACATCCATGACAGACTTGAAGGTAATATTCCTGATGAGATTAAGATATGGTAGTACCTGCAACTAGACTTGTCTTCCAATCTCCCCACACATTCACTCCATAGGAAACTCCCAAAAGATGAAGCAAGGCCCAATATTCTCCATGCACCATGCAAGATGGAGTAGAGAATGGATACAGTAGCGGTAGATATCTACACATTCAGCTGTATGTTTGTAGTATGGCCACTCAAACCCTGTCACAAACTCCTCACACAGCCGCTCTAGATGCCTCAAGTTAGAATTGATGATCTGCTTCTGGATAAATATTCCTACAATGTCAACATATGACTGCCATTGTTTCCAATGTACTCTTGGTAGGAATGGCTTCAGAACACCACTTAAATAAATACACATCCAGCTCATACAGTCTTTGCATTTGTATTGTTGCATATGCATATGAATATTGATTGGAGCCTGTGAGAAGTATTTAGGGTAGCCAATACTTTGTAATATATTGCCAATTCTTTCAAATTTCTTTGGTATCTGAAAAGGCTCATTTAGCTTGAAATGCCCCATGTACAACTAGGTCATCAGTATAGGGATATTATTGAAAAGCAAATGCATTGCTCCCAGTGGAAAGCTTTTGCCCCAACAGATACTCTCTATCTTAAGTATCTCCAGTTTCCAATTGATTCTATATTCTGGCCAATGACTTATAGCTTGCCAACTTTGCTGCAATTGCATGCTTAGTTCTGTAGGTTCTCTCTGAGCAAAGATGATTTTCTTAGTGCTGGTGTTTAGGTAATAATAATGTGTGTGAGCTATAGAGTAAATCCCCTGGACCTCACACATTCAACAGCAATGCTGTCCTATGTGCCTGGAAAAGCCTGCTATCTTCCTGATGGCTGAGGTATCTCCAATGCAGATAATAATTTGTGCTTTTACATCACAGCCATTTACCATTATCCCGCTGGAAAGCATACAATAATCATTCAGCAATGGATACAGGTAGCTTTCCTGGTTGGACTGGGATTTAGGCCCAGATACCAGTGATACCACCATCAGATTATTGCTCTGATACCATAAGATGGGTGGCAGATTCAGATTGATGAGAATCAGTGGCCAGCAGGATTTGGTGGCAGAGTACTTGTTTAATGAGATTCTATCAGGTGCTGAAGCAATGGCATGGTCATTTATGCCTTCAAAGTAGCCCTCGCTTCTTAGCTGTTTGTAATGTTTGCCATCAAATATATTGGATATGTTTGCTCTTGATTGATACAGAGTGTAGTACTATATAGCTTTGCAATATCTGGCAGACTGCATCAGTTTCCTCAGATGGGGTATGACTTGAATGTATCCAGAGTGTGATCAATGCGTTCCCTCAATGGTGGTGGATTCCTGACAATTTGGACATGTTACAATGGTAGCATTTTTAGATGTGAATGCCATGAAACTGTTAACACATGCTGGAATCAGGACAGTATTTGGATTATATGTTGCCAGCCACATGATACTTGTGCATTTGTATTGTTACAAGTCTTGGTATAAGAGTTGTAGAGGAATAGGGAGTTTAGCTAATATTGTACTCACTAAAACTTGAACTGATTTTTATTGAGGTTCCAGCGGCTCCTTATTTACATTTTGCCAGATCAATTGCTGACTAATTGTATTTCCTAATATAGGTTGTGGCTGATGACTCATTTGATTGCATCATCCTCACCCAATAAGATCCTACTTAATATATCTATTTCTGGCTGATAAGGATCTGCTGATTCATTTGCTGACTAATGCTACTGATTTCATAGATAATACTGATATACTGATAACCTAAACATATACTAATTGATTTGACTAAAAACTGATCTAACTTAAACATTCAAGCGGCAGATTATAACATTCTCCCCTACTAAAGTTGAGAGGGTTCTCCTGAATCTCTTTTCTTGTGATACCAATATCTTGATGGTTCAGTATTAGCAGCAAGTCTTGCAAGCTTGAGTCAGTCCCTATGCACTTAGTCTTCCTGGATATTGCCTTGTTTGTCCACCAGTTGGTAAGTTGCAAATGGACATTCTCTGATGATCTTGAATGGTCCTGTCCATTGTGGCTCAAACTTCTTCCAAGTGTTGTTTCTTAGCAATACAAAGTTCCCAACTGTCAATGCTTCTGGTGCTATAGTCTTATCAAATCTCTGCTTCATCTTTTGTGCACTTTGAGATACTTTGGTCTGTGCCTCTTGGCGTCTTTGTTCCAGTTGCTGGTGTCTACTTGGCTGACTGAGTTCATCTGCTAAGGTGTCTGTAAGTTTTGGTTGTGTGAGATCTCCTGGAATCCTTGGTTCACATCCATAAACTAAGCAAAATGGTGATTGCTGGGTAGTGTTGTGTACTCTGACTCTGCATGCAGAGAGCGCTTGGTCTATATACTCATCCCATCTACTGACAACTTCATTTGCATACTTGGTCAGCATTTTTCCAAATAATCCAATAAACCGCTCAGTGACTCCATTAGTTCTGGGGTGATATGCCAAGGTTTTCAAGTGTCTGATCTGCTGCATTTCCAGGTAAGCCTCTAATGTCTTTGCCATAAAGTTTGCACCTCTATTGGATAAGATCTCCACAGGGCATCCAAACTTCATCAAGATCTCATGGTAAATGAAACTTGCAACTTCTTGTTCACTGGCTATTGGTACAGCTTTAGCAACTGGCCATATAGTAGCATGGTCAATTGCTACTAGGATTCAAAGGTTGCATTTCCTGGTAGTTGGCAGTCTCCCAATAAAGTCCATTCCCCATCTCTCAAATGGTCTTACAGGCTCCAAAGGGAAGAGTTTGGCAATTCTTTGTGGCTGGCCTTGATTGATTTGGCAGTTTGGGCATGTTTTCACTAGCTTCTCAATATTGTGTTTCATTCTGGGCCACCATGCTCTGGCTTTCACAAGGCTATAGGTTCCTTCAATCCCAAGATGTCCATATCCATTGTGTAGTTTATGTATTAAATCCAGGTGAGCAACATAAGGACAATAGGCAATAGGGCTTCCATCAACAATTTGGTAGAGTGTTTCATCCTCTACAACAAATTTGCTGGCTTCATCACAGATTATCTTCTTGATATCTTCATCCACCTCATTAGGAATGGCTTGGTCCTCCAAGTACTTTGGTAATAGGCTAGGCCAATCCGATTCATGCACCAAGTTGAGTTGTGCAACTTGATCTAATCTTGATAAGGCATCAGCAACTGTGTTGTTTTTTCCAGGGCAGTAGAAAATCTCCAGGTCAAATTGCTGAATGTATTCACTCCATCTTGTCATTCTTCTAGAGAGTACCTTCTGAGTAAATATATACTTGAGAGAGGCATGATCAGTCTTCACAGTGCATATGACTCCTTCAATATAGCATCTCCATGTCTTCAAACAGTGTATTATAGCAAGCATCTCCTTCTCATGGACTGGATAGTTTTGTTCTGCTGAGTTCAGTTTCTTGGATTCAAAGGCAACAAGGTAGTCCTTTCCCTTGTGTTCTTGGCTCAGCACTCCACCAAGTACATAATCTGAAGCATCTGTGCACAGAGTGAACTCTTTTCTGAAGTCTGGTATTCTTAAGCTTGGCAGCTTAGCAAGTTCATTCTTGAGCATCTGGAAGGCAGTCTCACAAGCTATGTCCCACTTGTAGGCATTGTCTTTCTTGAGGGTATCAGTTAAAGGGGCTGCAATACTTGCAAAAGACTTGACAAATCTCCAATAATAGGAAACCATTCCAAGGAATGATCTGAGTTCTGATATGCTATGGGGCTGCTTCAAATTCTTGATTACTTCCACCTTCTTGAAGTCTAAGGTTACTCCTGTGCTAGTCACTATGTGTCCCAGATATTCTATGTGTTCCTTGAAGAATTCACACTTGGGTAGCTTGCCATAAAGCTTGTTCTCTCTTAGCTTCTTCAAGACCTTTTCAATGTGCACCAAGTGATCCTCTTCTGTCTTGATGTATATCAGTATATCATCTAGGTAGATTATGACAAACTTGTCTAAGTACTCCTGGAAGACAGTCTGCATCAGGGTCATGAAAGTTGCAGGGGCATTAGTGAGGCCAAAACTCATGACTAAGTACTTGTAATGTCTATATCTGGTCCTGAATGCTGTCTTAGGGATGTCTTCTGGCTTCACCCTAATCTGGTTGTATCCTGACATGAGGTCAATCTTGCTGAAAATAGTGGCTCCATTAAGTTGGTCCAAAAGCTCATCAATCCAAGGTATGGGGTACTTATTCTTGATGGTAACTGAGTTCAGGGCTCTGTAGTCAATGCACATCCTAAGTGTTCCATCCTTCTTTTTCACAAAAGTACTGGTGCTCCCCAGGGTGACTTGCTGGGCCTGATGTATCCTTGCTCCAATAGCTGATCAATTTGTCTCTTCATTTCCTCCAATTCCAATGGACTTATTCTGTAAGGTGTCTTGCTCACTGGAGGGCTATCTCCTGTGTCAATGGCATGATCCACGTCTCTGACTGGTGGTAGGCTTACAAGCTCATCTGGAAACATGTCCAAATATTTCTTCAACAGAGTCTGGACCTGCTGGGGTGTTGGGGTAGTGGAATCCTCCTGTAAATCAGCCATGAGGAATATCTGGTTGCCTTTTCTAAGTGCTCTACAGAACTGGGTCTTGCTAAGTTCACTTGTCTCACACTTACTGAAATTGACCAAGTTGAAATCCAGCCTGGCAGGTAATAGCTCATAGGTCTTGTTGTCTTTTTGGATCTGAGTAGCATGGGTTCTTCAGTTGATTGATGGATTACAACAAAATAGCCAGGTTTTTCCAAGTACAAGGTCAAACTTGCAGTTCCCAAATATATAAGCCTGTAGGTCTTCTTCATAGTCATTGATCTTCATTCTTACTGGCTGGGTAATACAGTTGATTATGTGAGAGTTCCCATCAGCTGTGGAGACTGAAGTTGATTTGGTAGGTTTCAAGTTGATTCCAGCTTTCAAGGCAAATTGCTCTGGCATGTACTCATGCAATGCTCCTGAGTCAATCATGATCTTGGCAGGTACTCCATTGATTACTCCATTCAAGTACAATAACTTCCCTGAGTTTGAGGTCTTTTGGGACAAGTACTCTTCTGTCATATGGAAGGTGAGTTCTGAGTCTTCTTCAAGCACATCTTCAACATTACTGTGTTCATGGGACTCAATATGATTGAAGGTTCTTGTTAGCTGGTGTCCATTTCTTCTCTGAGGGCAGTACTTTGCAATATGTCCTTGCTGGTGGCAATTGAAGCAAAGTCCTTTCTTCTTACATTCTTCTGAGGTAGGATTCTTCTGCATAGCATCTATTTCCATTGGTACTGCTTCTGATTGTCTTCTTTCATAATGATTGTAGCCTTTCTGATTAGAAACTGTAGGCTTCCCAACTCCAAACATAGCTGAATCATAGTCAATGGCAATCTTGATGGCTTCTTCAATAGTCTGAGGTCTTTGGTAATTCACTTCCTTGCAAGTTCTTTCTTTCAACCCATCAACAAAGTATTCAACTTGATCCAAGGGGTCCATTCTTTCAATTTGTCCAAGTAGATATCTGTACTCATAGATGTATTCTTGCACCATTCCTTTCTGTCTGAGTGTCTTTAACTTCCTTCTTAGTAGTGTCTGCTGGTGTGGAGGTTCAAAAGCATCCTGAATTTCCGACACAAACTCATCCCAGGTAGAGATTGTAGAGCATCCCATCATAGTGGCCAACCTGATCTTATTGTGGTACCACTGTAAAGCTGCATCTGCCAGGTAAGAAGCTGCATAATGCAACTTGCTTTCTGGAGCAATTTCTTTAGTTTTAAAAGCTTTTTCAATCTGAAAGAGCCAAGTTCCCAGGTTTTCATTGACTCTGCTACGGTACCGGTTGACCTTCACACTAAAGTTGCTCTTAACAGGGCTTTGCTGGTTCTGAGCCATGGTAGTCTTTCCTTGTTGCTGTTGGCTGAGGATCTGGAGTAACTGTTGCTGTTGGGCCAGGATTTGCTGCATGGCATACGTCCATTCTTGATTGTCCAACATCTTGAGGGTGGTTTCTTCTTTCTTTAGGAGGGAGGTTTCTGGTTATTGCTGCTACCAATGTTACAAGTCTTGGTATAAGAGTTGTAGAGGAATAGGGAGTTTAGCTAGTATTGTATTCACTAAAACTTGAACTGATTTTTATTGAGGTTCCAGCAGCACCTTATATACATTTTTCCAGATCAATTGCTGACTAATTGTATTTCCTAATATAGGTTGTGGCTGATGACTCATTTGATTGCATCATCCTCACCCAGTAAGATCCTACTTAATATATCTATTTCTGTCTGATAAGGATCTGCTGATTCATTTGCTGACTAATGCCACTGATATCATAGATAATACTGATATACTGATAACCTAGACATATACTAATTGATTTGACTAAAAACTGATCTAACTTGAACATTCAAGCAGCAGATCATAACAGTATCATGTACATGGTAAGTTGCATCCTGGTGTGATTTTGGCAGGAAGTAATAATAAATCCTCAAAGCCCCCATTACTGTTATTAGTGGAAATGCTCCACTTCTCTAGCCACAACATTACATCATTCACAAGTAGATGAATTACTGCGCTCACTTGGCTCCATAAAGTATCCTTGGCATTTGTTTTGACAAGTGTTTCCTCATTGCATATAAGGACTTGGCGGGACTCATACATGGTACTGTTATTAGGGGAGGTATGCTCAAAATCCATCAGTGAACCTTCTCCTTCAGAGCTGTCACTCTGCATGCCATATTCAGAAGGCTGCATACTTCATGGCTGAGAGGCTTGCCACTCTAGCCACATGGTCTTTTTTCTCTTCTCTTAAGGTGTTGAGTCAAAGTAGTCTTGTCCATGGGGCAAACAGTTTGACCTTCAACAATGTAACACCATTATATTGCTTTTTAGTCAATACTCATGTGAGCTAAAGACAGTCTTGTATTGGAGACATTGCACCTACATGAATGTAAGATTCAATGATGACCTGCCATAGTAAGCAATATAAATATAGTTGTGGCACCACGTACACACATATTAACAACAGTATTTTCCCTTTAGTTTCATTCACTTTAATATATATGCCACCAAAAAATAAAGCAAAGTTGTCTGGTTCTCAACTAAACACCACAACTGATGGCATCAGAAGAATGGTTGGACAACAGCTTGCTTTGACATTCAGTGCAACAAGTGGGGCTATATACAAAAAAGACCCTGTGGACAGTGTGCCCATTGAAGGATATTATGTGGACTCCTCAGGCTCTCAGTCAAGTAGGCAATGGAGAATCTCTGTGGAGCTACAAGGTGATGGTTATGCTCAGGCAGATGAGAATGTAGCAAACACAGTACTCTAAGTTGAAGACCAGCAAGTGGCCATAATAACATTACCACCACCCATATCAGCAAGTATATTGTCAGCTCATACCAAAGCATTAATAAGGCAATTAGGTGCAGTGGCTGATGGAATAGATGCAATGGCCCACAAAATCAGGAAATAGTCCAGAAACAGGATGCGCAGATAATATGTATAAAGCAATTTATATACCCAGTAGATAAAGCAGGCTCCTGAGAAAGCCGCTTATCTTTACCACTGCCGGGTCCTTCACTGCTACTTTGACTGAGTGCTACTTGAGTGGTACTATGCTTTTTTCTTGATAAATGTAGCGCTGGTGCATCCATGTCTGCCTGCTTGTCCCTTATTGGCACTCTTCCCGCTATGGCCCAGAGAAATCAGGAAATAGTCCAGAAACCAGATGAGGGGATAATATGTGAAGAGCAATCAATATCCCAGGTAGAGAAAGCAGTATCTTTGCTGCAAAGAAGGAACTCAAGTAGCTCAATGTCACAACCAAGAATTGTGCCATTTTGCAATGTAACAGCAGAGGAACACTGTACAGTCTTTGAAGCACAATAACAATGCCCAAATATAGAGCCCACAGAAAAATTTATCACAGTGTGGGAGGGAGACAATGTGGTGTTTATACTAAAGCCTAAAATTCAAAAGACATTGAAGTTCTGTGAAGCCATTGAGTGCAATAGTGAAGAGTAGGCTGAAATACAAGAGGCTATCAGAAGTCTAGCATGCCATCACCATAAGGCCAACATACCATGGGACCATCAGGAACTCAAGGCCAAGTAGAATGCACTTGACTTGTTCCATGAGCATTATCCCGGATTCACATGGGCTAACAGATTTTGTGCCAGCGTTGGTATGCTAACAAAGTAGACTTGTTCTGTTGGATAGTGCCACATTGAGCCATGAGTGCCAAATGATGCCATAGTATGCCAGAGAGTCCAATTGAGCCTCTACCTGGCCACAGGGTGTGAAACATAGCTCCGCATCTTCATGCAAAGCAGCCCCTGTGTTTCACCCATTGTGTTGGAGAAAATCCATTTTTTGACCTTTTTTTTTGAATCAATGTTGTGCAGGATATGTTAGAGCACAAGCAGACTGAAGATATGCATCTGGTACTCAATACCCATGGCACTCTGAATCTAGCTCCTGTAGCTTGTATCATGTCACAAAAATGAATGGCACTATCTTGGTCCACCGGTACTATCAGGCACTATATTTAAATACTAGCCCTAAAGTAAGATCTGTACAAAGCACTTATAGTGCCAGATAGTACCAGTGGACCAAGATAGTGCCATTCATATTTGTGACATGATACAAGCTACAGGAGCTAGATTCAGAGTGCCATGGGTATTGAGTACCCAATGCATGTCTTATATCTTTTTGTGCTCTTACACATCCTGCATGACATTGATTCAAAAAAAAAGGTAAAAAAATGGACTTTTTCCAGCTCAATGGGTGAAACACAGGGGCTGCTTTACATGAAGATGCAGATCTATGTTTCACACTCTGTGGCCAAGTATAAGCTCACTTTACCCCTTTGGCACACTATGGCATCATATGGCACTCATGGCTCAATGTGGCACTATCCAACGGAACAAGTCTAGTATCTTAAGAATAGCAGAAACTATTAAAACCATAAGAACAAGGGTGCCATGGCTAAAAACCAGCAACTTCCTCAATAGCCCATTACAACCAGAGCTAAAAGCTCCAGAAAAGCGTCAAAGAGATGTCAGGTAGCTGGAAGAGTGCCAACCAAGGATAAGCAGGCAGACACAGATGTAACAACACAATATTTATCAAGGAAAAGGTGTAGTACCACTCAAGAAGCACCCTGTCAAAGTAGCAGTGAAAGACCTGGCAGAGATAATGGAAAAGGTCAAGGGAAAAATATTTACCCAAGCCTGAGACAGGTAGGCATGCAAAAAAACTGCAGTTCTCACCAATTAACACTGCAAGCCAGGAAGAGTCTGAATCCCATCATAGTCAAGAAGAATTACCAACAAGAAAGCAGCTGTTTTCACATGAGTTGGAAGTGCAGCCAGTTGAGCTACACTCCAGCAAGGTAGATGAGTTTGCTGAAAGAGGCAATTTGTCTACCACAGCCTCCACAGCCTTCATTGTTGACAGATTGGAGATCCCACTAACAGATAAGGCTACAATGTCAAGAGCTTGAAGAACTATCACAATGCCTTTAGTGGAGCTTTGGACATTAATTGGCACACCAAGAGGTTGCAGCACTTCTTCATGAGCAGTGCTCAAGAAAACATACTGGAATGTTGCAAGGACCTATTGCAAAGGCTGGCAGATGAGGAGCTAGACCTTGCAGTGCCAGCTGAAGACCAAGATGTGTGGGAACCAGTGAATGAACAGTGGCATAAAGCCATTGGGTTCCCATCAAAGTTGTGGAACCAGAACATTACCGCAGAAATACTAATTGAATAGTGGATTTTAATGGAGTTACTAGTTGAGTGTTGGGTTGAGCTTAATGTTAGTGTAGTGTATGGAAACTTGTTTATGTCAATACAATTGGCAATTGAGGTACAACTGAAGTTTCTACCAAAATTAATAAATTTGTTCCAAGAAAAGTAAGAGAAACGGTTGAGTCAGGAAGTAAGCAGTGTGAAAAAGAGGCAATAGCCAGTCAAGTCACACAAATGTAGGAGGTACTAGAGTGTCCAGGATCAGAAAGTGAGCAAATTGGCAGGGAACCAATCAGAAGCCACTTATACATTGTTGTGATGAAAAATTTTGACAAAGTTTTTTGTGAAATCTGGGGTGCAATTATTTTTCAACAGTCTGTGGATGGTGTCCCAGCAAGATCAGTATCTCTACTCACAGGACTTTAACTTTGTGATGGCCTTTTGATGCTATCATCTCAATAATTTTTCATAGGGCTATTGCACCCATCAGACACTTCACACACCTGGTGTTGTGTAGCTTCTCTCATAAGTACTGCTACACCACCACAGCAGGTTCCTGTTGTCTTGCTGTAAGCTGATATAGCACTAAAGGTATTGATCAAGGATCTGGGTAATTCTTTTAGTCCAGCAATCTGCTGAGGATGGAAACTAGTTGAGAGCTTGACTAGCACACCAAGATATTTCACAAGGTGTTACTGCAAATTTGATTTGAACTGGGGTCCTCTATCCAATACAATGTCACTGGGAATACCATGGAGTTGGAAGATGCTCTAGATTACTGAGTGGGTAGTCTCCTTGGCATATATGCTCTTGGACTAGGGAATGAAGTGAGCCATCTTTGTGAGTTTACCTGCCACTACTAGGACTGAATTAAATCAGTTTGATTCTGGGAGGTAAGGAACAAAGTCTATTGAAATTGACTTGCATTGCTGCCTGGTGAAAAATAGCTTTATCCTCAGGGTGGATGCAATCCAGATTAGCCATCAGGATCACCCAATGCATCTATCATAATACTATCAGCTTGAAATTATTGACTATCTGGACAATCTTGTGACAGGATCATGATGGTATTTTGCTGATTTTACTACTAAATAAAGTAATAAACTTGGCTGTGCTCAAGCAGTTTTTGGACTAAAATTGCATGGCATTCCAATGGTCTTAATGCACTTTTTGTTTGTTTCAGCAGACCTAACAAGCTAATACATCTAATTGCCTTATTTAGCTGGAGACTTGATGGTGCACTGATGACCTCATCACAAAGCTTTGCATGGATTACAATGCAGTACAGTGGTCCACAGCTAAATCTGTATTATGCCACCTCACTAATTTACCAAATGGTTTTTTCTCTCTTCCTTCCCCTGTGACAGTCAAATATTCCACTTGTGAAGCACCCCTCTTTATTTGCTTACCTAGTACTACCTTGCATATTCCACATATTATTTAGATCAAAGAAAACTATGGCCTCCTGCTTACCAGTCTCTATCTATTTGCTCACCTGCAGTTGATACATTAATAAGACTTCAACTTTACAGCTTTTTAATTTGATACTTGCAAAGTTGCCATATATCTATTATTGCTGGTATCATATACATTTTGCAAACATATACTTAGTTGCTGCCACTTTTGCAAGAGTACCTCAAGAATAACCTCAAGGAATATCTTTTGCTCCAGCAAATATTCTCTGTCTTAACTATTTCCTGTTTCCAATTGACCAAATATTCTGGCCAATGGCTTATAGCTTGCCAACTTTGCTGCAATCACATGCCAAAATTTATATGTTCTCTGTGGGAAGATGATGTTCTTTGCGCTGGTATTTGGACAATGATAATATGTGTGAGTTATTAAGTATATGCCCTGGATCTTATACACTCATCAGTAACCCATCTAGGGTGCCCAGAAATGCCAGCTATCTTGCTGATGGCAGGGGTATCATCAGTTCAGATAATAATATGCGCTTTGATATAATAGTATAGTAGGGAAGTCATACTTCCCATTGACAAGTTCACTAACATTGCTATAATGATGCACTTATTCATATTTATTCTTATGAGTTTGTCCCATTCTTCTTTGCACAAATTATCAGTATTACCCCTGAGTCATGATACTCTCATAAGTTATCAGCAATGGTTATCCTAGATTTAGCTTAACTTTGTGTCCACCAGATGTAATCAGTTTAGGCAAGTACCCTCATTGGTTCCCATGACACATGGCCTAGGTCTGTGTAACTGTCCATGCCATTTCTGCACCATTGATGGCATTTGTCTGTTTCTCAGGTTTCAAATTACTAATATCTAACTGTTTGGATGTGCTATGCATTTTAAAACCTTTGGGACATTCTTCAAGTATTTTTATCTTGTAATGGTGTCAAATGGTGTCTAGAATGTAAATATGTGTCTTGATGTCTCATCCGGGAGGACATCCTTGTAACTTGTGGAAAGCTCAGATGTTGCATAGATGGAGTAGCCACTAAAGCTCTGTGCAAAGCTGTAATCAAATGGGAGTATTACAGCACCTCTTATAGTTACAGTATTTGCTGGTAGCATCTTTTATATAAACTGAATTTTTCTTCCTTCCTTCTGATGGGCATTGTTGCTTGTTTAAGTAGTCAGGGTGTCTGTACATGCAAATGCTTGATGTCAAGCATGAAATGACACATCAAAAACTTGCTAGCTGCTGGGATGTATGAATAGTTGTAAGTCCACCTAGTTTCTGATATACGTTGCACTAGCACTCAGTTAGACAGTGTATTTCAGGTTATTATCTGAAGATTAGTTTGCAAGATATTTGCTATTCATCAGGAATTAGTGAAATGCTGAGATTCAAAAAGCGCTGAAACTTGTCCAAGTGAACAGAAACTTGGCACTAATACTTCTGAGTATCTTCCAACAAGGACCAAGTGGTGCTTTTACATAGTTGTGCTATAGTACCAACACTCTGTTACAACCCAAAAAGACAACAAGTGGGTATTATGTTAATGTTCTCCAATCAACTTCCTATTTAACTCTATATTTACACCGGATATAATGCTTGGCAAAGGTCTTTGGCCTTCTTTAGCAATCTCCTCTGAATCACTAATCTTGAGGGCTAGCTTCTGCAGCTGCTTGGCAAGTTGACTAATGCTGTATGTGGTGTATGCTTACTTCTCAGCAGCAGTATCCCTTGCCTCTTTGGTCAACCGGTCTGCCAGATTAAACTGTCAGAGCTTCTTAAAGTTGGCAGTATGCTTTGTGTCTGGAAGTTCATAGTTCATCTCTGCAAAGCATGAGCCTAGACTTGTTATACTTGGCTGTAAGTAGGTCAGCTTTCTGTGCCAAGTTCTTGGGAAGTCCTTGATTAAGGTATTAGATCAGGGTAAGCTCAGTTACAGCCCACAACTGTAACAGTGGCTTGGACATGTCTTCATGTTGCTGAATGAATTATTCAAGTGGCAGCTTTGCAAATGCTGTCCTTCCAAAGTATCTCAGTTCCACAATTCCATAGAGTATTTGGGATCTAACATACTTGGTTTGCAGTTACACTTTGCTCAAGGTCCTGTCACTGAAAATATCTTGTCTAAAAAGCTTAGTGGTAACATTATTGGAGTAGTAGATGGAGAAGTATTCAGCCACTTCTTATGCAGACAGGGAGCCCATCTTGCAGAGCTTCTCCCATTTGTAAATGATGCTCCTCACATTCCTTCCATCAAACTATGGAGCTACATGTGAGAGTGGTAATAGTATGGGATCCATTTTGTGTAGGAAGATCATTTTACAATTCTAGCAAGTGATAATAATGATAATCCCTTTTCAATAGGTTGATAACTGCTAAAATTATCTGGTAAGTCTTGGTGCATCTGAGGAGCTTGCATGAGCCCTTTGTGATACATGCCAAATTTAGAAAGGTGAATGACTTCAAGAGAGAGATTTGGTCACCACTGTCAAAGCAGCTGTAAGCTCAACTAGCAGGGACTCAATACCCATGCAACTTTGGTCAAAAGTGACAAAGACAGAAAGTATCTTTACCCTTACAAGAACAAATTTTGGAACAAGCCAAATACAATAATGGATGCCTACTAAACTAATTGACTTTGCTAAACACTGATCTAACTTAAACATTCAAGTGGTAGGTCATAACACATTACTACCATTGTGATACTTATGTCCAGTATTTGTGCATAGTAGTGTTGTGATATGCCGCTTTAGTGTTTAAGTCAGATTGGCTTTTTGTCAAATAAGTTGGTTTTATGTTTAGCCTATCAGTATATCAGTGTTATCTATCAAATCAGTAGCACTAGTCAGTAACTGAATGAGGAGATCCTTATCAGACAGTAATAGATATATTGAGTAGGATCTTATTGGGTGATGATAATGTAATCAAATGAGTCATCAGCTGCAGCCTACATTAGGAAGTACAATTAGTCAGCAATTGATCTGGCAAGCTGTATATAAGTAGCTGCTGGAACCTCAATAATAATTAGTTCAAGTTTTAATGAATACAGCACTTGCTAAACTCCCTATTCCTCTACAACTCTTATATCAAGACTTGTAACATTGGTAGCAGCAATAATGTGAAACCTCCTTCTGAAGAAAGAACAAGCCTCCCTCTAAATGTCAGAAAATCAAGAATGGAAGAATGCTATGCAGCAAATCCTGGCCCAACAGCTACAATTACTCCAGATCCTTAGCCAGCAGCAACCAGGAGCAACTTTCATGACCCAAAGCCAGCAAAACCCTGTCAAGAGCAACTTCTGTGTGAAGGCCAACCAGTACCATGGTAAAGTTAATGAAAACTTTGGAACTTGGCTCTTCCAGATTGATTGAGCTTTCAAGGCTAAGGGAATTGCTCCAGAAAGCAAGTTACATTATGTAGCCTCTTACCTGGCAGATGCAGCTTTACAGTAGTAACAGAATAAGATCAGGTTAGCCACCATGATGGGATGCTCTACAATCTCTACCTGGGATGAGTTTGTGTTGGAAATTCAGGATGCTTTAAACCCCTCCACCAACATACACTACTATGAAGAAAGTTGAAGACACTCAGACAGAAAGAACTGGTCCAAGAGTACATCTATCAATATAGATATTCCTTTGACAAATCAAAGAATGGACCCTCTGGATCATATGGAATACTTTAGTGATGTGTTGAAAGAAAGAACTTGTAAAGAAGTGACCTATTGAAGACCTCAGACTATTGAAGAAGCCATCAGGATTGCCATTAAATATGACTCAGCTATGGTAGGAGTTGCAAAGCCCACAAGGACTAGTTGGAGAGGCTATAATCACTATGAAAGTAGATAATCAGAATCAGTGCCAATGTAAATAGATGCTACGCAGAAGAATCCTACATCAGAAGAATGTAAGAAGAAAGGACTTTGTTTTAATTGCCACCAGCAGGGACATATTGCATTGTACTGCCCTCAGAGAAGAAATGGACACCAGCCATTGAGAACCTTCAACCATATTGAAGCCCCTGAACTTGGTAACATGGAGGACTAACTTGAAGAAGACTCTTAGCTCACCTTCCATATGATAGAAGAATTACTATCCCAGATGACCTCAAACTCAGGAAAACCATTATACTTGAATGAAGTACTCAATTGAGTACCTGCCAAGATCATGATTGACTTAGGAGCATTGCATGAGTACATGTCAGGGCAATTTGCTTTGAAAGCTGGAATCAACTCAGAACTCACTAAATCAACTTCAGTCTCCACAGCTGATGGGAACTCTCACATAATCAACCATATTAATCACCCAGTAAGGTTGAAGATCAAGGACTATGAAGATGACCAACAGGCCTAAATATTTGAAACTGTATGTTAGACCTTGTACTTGAAAAACCTGGCTATTTTGCTGCTATCCATTAATTGACTGGAGAACCCATGCTACTCAGATTCAAAAGGACAATAAGACCTATGAGCTATTACCTGCCTGACTGGAACTTGGTCAATTCCAGTGTGTGCGAAATAAGTGAACTTAGCAAGACACAGTTCTGTAGAGCACTTAGAAAAGGCATTCAGATGTTCCTCATGGCAGTATTACAGGAAGATTCCTCTACTAAAGCCCCTCAGAAGGTCCAGACTCTTTTGAAAGAATATTCAGACCTATTTCCAGATTAACTTGTAAGCCTACCACTGGTCAGAGATGTGGATCATGCCATTGACACAGGAGATAGCCCTGCAATGAGTAAGACATCTTACAGAATGAGTCTATTGAAGTTGGAAGAGATGAAGCAACAAATAGATCAGTAATTTGAGCAATGATATATCTGACCCAGTGAGTCACCTTGGGGTGCACTAATACTTTTTGTGAAAAAGAAGGATGGAATACTTAGGATGTGCATTGATTACAGAGCCCTCAATTCAGTTATCATGAAGAATAAGTGCCCCACACCTTGCCTTTATGAGCTTTTGGACCAACTTAATGGAGCCACTGTATTCAGCAAGATTGACCTCATGTCAGGATATAACAAGATTAAGGTGTAAACAAAGAGATCCCCAAGACATCAATCAGAACCAGATATGGACATTACAAGTATCTAGTCATGAGTTTTGGCCTCACCAATGCCCCTGCAACATTGATGACCTTGATTCAAACAGTCTTCCAGAAATGCTTAGACAAGTTTGTGGTTATCTACCTAGATGACATATTGAAATACAGCAAGACAGAAGTGGAACACTTGGAGCACATTGAAAAGGACTTGAAGAAGCTAAGAGGAAACAAGCTGTATGGCAAGCTAGCAAAGTGTGAATTCTTGAAGGAACATGTTGATTATCTGGGACACATAGTGAATAGCTCAGGAGTGACCTTAGAACCCAAGAAGGTTGAAGTCATTGAGAATCTCAAGCAGCCACATAGCATATCAGTGCTCAGTCCATTCCTTGGAATGGTTCCCTATTATTAGATATTGGTCAAGTTCTTTGCAAGTACTGCAGCCCCTTTGATTGATATTCTCAAGAAAGACAATACCATCAAGTGGGACATAGTCCGTGAGACTGCCTATCAGACACTCAAGAATGACTTTGCCAAGCTGCCAAGCTTAAGAATCCCAGACTGCAGAGAGAGTTTAATAATGTGCACCAATGATTCTGACTATGCAATTGGGAAGTACTGAGCCAAGAACACAAGGGAAAGGACTACCTAATAGCCTTTGAATGCAAGGAACTGAACATAGCAGAACACAACTATCCAGTGCATGAGAAGGGGATGCTTGCTATAATACACTGCCTGAAGATATGGAGATGCTATATTGAAGGAGTCAAATGTACTGTAATGACTGATTACACCTCCCTCAAGTACATACTTACCCATAATGTACTATTCAGAAGAATGACAAGGAGTGAATACATTCAGCAATTTGATTTTGAGATTGTCTACTGCCCTGGAAATAACAACATGGTTGCTGATGCCTTGTTAAGACTACAACAAGTGGCAGAACTCAGCTTAGTGCATGGATCAGATTTACCTAGCTTATTGCCAAAGTACTTGGAGGACCAAGCAATTCCTAAGGAGGTGGATGAAGATATCAAGAAGATAATCCAGGATGAAGCCAGCAAGCTTGTAGTACAGGATTAAACACTCTACTGGATTGTTGATGGAAGCCCTGTTCCCTATTGCCCTTATGTTGCTTGCCTAGATTTAATATATAAGCTACACAATGGATATGGCCATATTGGGATTGAAGGAACCTATAGCTTTGTGAAAGCCTGAGCATTGTGGGCCACAATGAAATAGGATATTGAGAGGCCAGTGAAAACCTGCCTAAACTGCCAAATCAATAAAGGTCAGCCACAAAGATTTGTCAAATTCTTTCTTTTGGAGCCTGCAGGACCATTTGAGAGATGGGGAATTAACTATATTGGAAGTCTGCCAACCACTAGGAAATGCAACTGTTGGATCTTAGTAGCAATTGACCTTGCCACCAAATGACCAATTGCTATAGGTGTACCTATAGCCAGTGAACCTTGATTGCTCTACATATATAATATGGGTGGTGATGATGTTATGACAGCCACTTGCTTGTCTTCAACTGAAGGTACTATGTTTACTTCACTCTCATCTGCCTGAGCATAATGGACAGCTTGCAGCTGTGCAGAGATTCTCAATTGCCTACTTGACTGAGAGCCTGAGGTGTCCTCATCATTGCCTTCAGTAGGCACATTGTCAAAATGACCTTTTTTGGATGTAGCCCTGCTTGTGCACAGAATATCAAAGCAAGTTGTTATCCAACCATTCTCTGCTGCCCTCTGTGGTGGGGTTTAGTTGGGAGCCAGAGAACTTTGCTTTATTTGTTGGAAGCATTTATATAGAAGCGAGTCAAACCAAAGAAAAAATAGTGTTGCATATGTGATGGTATATGAGGCCACAACTTTATTAATAGTGCTTACTATGGCAGGTTATCATTGAAGCCTACATTCATATAGGTACAATTTCTCAAATACAAGACTGTCTTAAACTCACATGAGTATTGACCAAAAAGTGATATAATAGCATTACATTGTTGAAAGTCAAGCTGTTTGCCCCATGGATAAGACTACTTTGATTCAACACCACAAGTAAAGGGAAAAAAAACCATGTGGCTATTGTAGGTAGCCTCTGAGCCATGAAGCACACAGACAGCATAGGAAGTATGATTAGGATCATGGCCAGTGTTTTGCCACACAAGACAGATATGACCATTTATCATTCACCACTGTACCAATATTATCTTGCTGGTCAGTTAATACTTCTATATTGGTACCTGTCAATCTTTATAACCTTTGGCAAACTGATTCTGGTGAATTTGTGACACTGTGAGAATCACACCAGCATTCTAAATATAGCATGCAGAGTGATAATGCTAAAAAAAAGTGTTATATCCAAGGGAAGAGTGTAATCAGCAGGCTATCTTGCTGATGGCTGGGGTATTTCCAATGCAGATAATAGCATGCACTTTGACATGATGGCTATTTACTGTTATCCCACTGAAAAGCATCTAAAACTCATCCAGCAATGGATACAGGTAGCTATCCAGTATGGACAGTAATATAGGCCCAGCTACCAATGAGACTACCATCAGATTTTTGCCCTGATACCATGACATGGGTGGCAGATTATGGTTGATGAGAAACTGTGGCCAGCAGTAATTGCTGGTAGAGTACTACTTTAATGAAAATCCATCAAGTGCTAAGGTAAAGGCATGGTGATACATACCTTTGTAGTAACCCTTAATTCTTAGGTGTTTGCAATGTTTACAATCAAATAAATTGCATATATTTGCACTTGATTGATACTGAGTGCAGTACTCTATAGCTTTGAAATATCTGTCACACTGCATGAGCTTCTTTAAGCAGGTTATTACTGGAATATATCAGGAGTGTGAACAATGTCTTCCCCCAATAGTGGTGGATTCTTAGTAATTTGGAAATGTAGCAATGGTGATATTTTTGGATTAAAGTTCCATGAGACTGTTAACACATGTTGGAATCAGGACAGCTTTTGGGTTGTATGTTGCCAGCTGCATGAGGATTGTCCACTTGTACCATTTACATCGTAAGTTGTATCTCAGAATGCTTTTTGCCAGTAAAAGTAAGTCCTCAGAGCCCCCAGTACCATTATTGGTGAAAGCACACCACTTCTCTAGCCACAGGATAACATCATTCACCAGTAGATGGATTACTGGGCTTACTTAGCTCCATAAAGTATCATCTGCATTTGTTTCATCAATTTAGTAGGGTAACCATACCTCCCACAGACAGGTTTATCCATATAGCTGTTATAATGCACTTCTCCATATTTTATCTAATCAGTATTATCCCATTCTTCTTTGCCCATATTGTTAGTATTATCCCCAAATAATGTTACTCCTGATTAGTTATTAGCATTGATTATTGCAAATAGGATTCAGCTTTGTGAGCGGTATGTGTACTTACATTAGGCAAGTGCCCACATCAGTACCTGTGACACATGACCTAAGTTGGTGTTACCATCCTTACCATTTCAATACTTCATATGGTATCTCTATGCTACACAGGCTTCAGACTACTGATCCCTGATTGGTTGGATGTGCTGTGCCTTTTAGAACTTTCCATGACCTTCTTGGAGTATTTCTAACTCATAGTGATGTCATTGAGAATTTTACTGATGCTGGAATCTTCTAGAACCTTATCATTGGCAATAACTTGGCAATTGGGAAAAGTATTAAAGGGAAGTCAGTCCCTAATTTATAAATCATCCCTTCTATCAGTAACACATCTCCCTTATTGATTAGCAGTTGATCACTGCACCTGCCTTTGAAAGTTACAACTCAGACCTGCCATCAAAGAGCTTTACAGGGTAGTGCACAAGGCACACAGAGGCCTTTGGAGACACTTGGAGCACTAAGGAAGCTTGAGAAGCAGGAGCTTTTACAAAAGTAACAGAATTACAAAGACACCAGCAGTTTAGACCCAGAGGTTGTTGCACCCATCAGACACCTCACACACCCTGAGTTGTGTAGCTTCTCCCAGGAGTGCCTCTACACCACCAAATATTTGGCACCCAACATGGGGGGTACAATTGAACTGCCCTAGAATATTCAAGAAAGAAATATTACCAAGACCATGAATCCACTTTACCAGGAATGCAAGGGACTCCTTTCTTTGATGGAACAAAAGTTAAAGCTTTCATTAAGAGCTGGGAGCTTTTCTGCAGAGCCCATCAAGTACCAGATGCCATTTAACAGAAGAGATGCTCCCTTAGAGTACTGATGAGATAATGCCCTCATTATATGAAAGGAATGATCCCCTTGCAAATTGGACCCTCTTGAAGATCTATTTGATTGAAGAATATGGATAGAGACAAGTTGACCACACACTTAAAGGTTTAAAGAGCTTTGCTTATAGCAAGTTTGAGGTGCTGCCATTGAATGAACACTTGAGTGGCCTTAAGCAAATTGGAAAGCTACTGAAAGCCCAAGGAGTTATTACCTATTCCACTTTATCTGCCTATCTTCTCAGAGCACTATCAGAAGGCAAGGTGAGAAGGACTGAAGATGATCCTGCTGTGAGAGCTATGAGTTCACCACCTGCATTTCAATTAGCTAAGAAGATTCTGCTTGCCCCTGAAGAGGCCCCACTAATCAGAAAACTTCTTTCAGGCCAAGCACAAATTCAAGATAGTCAAGACTTACTTAACACCAGTAAGCAATACACTAAAATCTGGGAGCTGACAAAGCAACTAGAGACACCTTCTTTGCTACTGGCCAGCCAAGCATATGGACAGAAACCAGTAGCTGAGGAAGTCAAATACACATCCCTATGAAATATCCCAAACTTGGAACTTGTCTGATTTTCTGCCAGTATGCTGCTGGTATTCTAATGGTATTTAGCTGGTATTCAGCCGGTATTGTTTGTTCAAATATCCAGTTGCAATTTTTGATGGAAGTAGTGGGCAGCTAATCACCAAATCTGTTATAAAACCTGGATGACCTAGTCTCCTCTTGGAAAATATGTTGGCTTGTCAGCCCAACTGCTAGTACGTGAGATAATGATAGTTGTCAGATTTGAGAAATTGGAATCCAGCTTTTTTTTTGATGGTATTCTACAGGCCTTTTCTTAATTTTTTTTCTGAGGGCATGCATATGGTGTAACTCTGCCATTCATTCTAAGGGAGATTGCCAATAGCTTCAGTTATTACTATCCACAGGTGATATTGTATATAGTCCTCAGGGATATATAATTGGTAAGCATGGTGACAAATTATCTACAGCATTTGGCCAAAGAGGAATGGGGGTTTTCTTCAAGCAAGTAACCTCTCACACAAGAAAGGTGCACCTCTGTGAAGATGAAGATCCTCACTACTTTGATCCAGCTGAAGCTCTTAACCTTGATTATGAGGACCCTAAAGAGTCCCAAGATCATATAGCTTTAATTTATGATACAAATAGACACCATCCTGAAAAACTAGCTAATCCAGGCCCATCAACAAAAGTACCAAGATGTGAGCCAGAAGTTGTGCTTGAGAAGAAAGCATCACCCTCTTTAACTTTGCAACAGTCTGACAAGGCTAACAATTACCACATGCAGCTCAGAGTTATGTAAAAAGGTACCCCTGAGGCTCTGAAAAGTCATATATTAGGTAGGAACATATCAATTAAGGCTGTAGAGCTACTCAGTGTATTGCCTACTGTAGGAAAGACTCTGGATGAGCACATCAGAATAAGAGAGCATCAAATGAAGCAACCCAAGGCAACCAGGTCAAGACAGTTCAGGGAAGCCAAGATATCAGTAAGCTGCATCAGAACTCAAAACACTACTACTCAGTGGCAACTGCAACAGCTACTGGAACTGTGCATATCAAGAAATCCGACGTCATACAGGCAGTGGAACTGAAATATGTGCAATGCCTTTGGAGGCTTGGAAACAACTAGCATGCAAAGACCTATTGCCCATATACGCCAACATCAAGTGGAGCATGAAGAATGCCAACTCAGGGCAATCAAAGCTTTTAGGAATCATTCACAGCTTCCCTCTCATCATTGAAGGAATATCCCGCAAAATTCTCCATTTGTGCAAAGGCCAACTGTGACGTACTTCATGGAAGGTCATGGGAGGTGTAAGCAAGAGCAACAGCAGTGAGCTACCCAGATGGCTCAGCATGGTATACAAGATACTCAGAGAGTCCAGGACTAACAGCTACTTTTTGTGGTGTGGACTCTAGAAATACCCAATCAGTGACATAATATACATTTCTATCCCAGGAAAAGAGAGGTGGTTTCAATGACAATGACTGAGAGAGCACTTTGTTCTCCATACTTACAGTGGCTGGCTAAAAAGCTTCAGGGAACTTTTAGCTGAAGTGGGGGGTGAATATGGTAGGGTAAATTTACCTCCCACAGACAGGTTTATCCATATAGCTAGTATAATGCACTTATCCAAATTCTGTCTTATCAGTATTAACCTCTTCATCTTTGCCTATAGTATTAGTATTATCCCCATATGATGTTACTCCTGATTAGTTACTAGCATCAGTTATCCCATATGTTATTCAGCTTTGTTATTAGTATATGTATTTACATTAGGCAAGTACCTGCATCAGTACCAGTGATACATGGCCTAAGTCTGTGCTACCATCCCTACCATTTCAATACTTCATATGGTATCTCTATGCTACACAAGTTTCAGACCTCTGATCCCTGATTGACTGAATGTGCTGTGCCTTTTAGAACCTTTCAAGAGCTTCTTGGAGTACTTTTAGCTCAAAGTGATGTCATCATGAATTCCTGTGATGCTTGGAACCTTTTAGAACCTTTTATCAGTAATCACTTTGCAATCTGAAAAAGTATTCAAGGGAAGTCAATCCCTAATTAATAAATTATCCCTTCTATCAGTGACACATCTCCCTTATTGATTAGTAGTTGATTACTGCACCTGCCTTCAACAGTTACACCTCAGACCTGCCATCAAAGAGCTTTACAGGGTAGTGCACAAGACACACAGAGGCCTTTGGAGACACTTGGAGCACCAAGGAAGCTAGATAAGCAGGAGCTCCTACTATAGTAACAGAGTGACAATGACACTAGCAGTTTAGACCCCAAGGGTATTGCACCCATCAGATACCTCATACACCTTGAGTTTGGTAGCCTCTCCTAGGAGTACCTGTAAACCACCACAACAGGTGCACTCTGATTGCATATTGGGGTTTGACTGGGCTCATTTGTGGTACTGTTGTTAGGAGAAATAGATTCACAATCCATCAGTGAGCCTTCTTTATCAGAGCTATCACTCTGTGTGCCATATTCACAAGGCAAAGATGGTACAGTATAGATTGAAGAATGGACAAAGATGACTTGTGTGGCAAAACACTTGCTGTGATCCATGTATTTCCTCTTTGGCTTGACTCACTTCCATATATATGCCACCAAAAAAATAATGCAAAGCTGTCTGGTTCTCAATCAACCCCACTACTGATGGTAGCAGTAGAACAGTTGAGCAACAGCTTGCTTTGACATCCAGTGCAAGAACAGGGGCCACATCCAAAAAGGCCATGTTGACAGTGTGCCCACTGAAGGTAGAAATGCAAACTGCTGAAGCTTTCAGTCATGTAGGCAATTGAGGACCTCTGTGGATCCACAAGCCAACCATCATGCTCAGGCAGAGTAGTGTGTAGTAAATGCAGTACCCTCAGTTGAAGACAATTGAGTGGCTGTCATAACATCACTACCACCCATATTAGCATGTATGTTGTCAGCTCATACCAAATCATTGATGAGGCAATTAGGTGCAGTAGCTGATAGGATAGATGCAATGGCCCAGAGAAATCAGAAAATTGTCCAGATACAGGATGAGTAAACAATATGTCTAGAGCAATCAATATCTCAGGTAGAGAGAGTAGTATCTTTGCTGTAAAGAAGGAACTCAGGTAGCGCAATGTCACAGCCAAGAATTGAGCCATCTACAAATGTAACAGCAGGGAAACACCATACACTCCTTGTAGCATCACAAAAATGTCCAAAGATAAAGCTTACAGAAAAACCAATCACAGCATGGGAGGAAGACAATGTGGTGTATATACCAAAGTCTCAAAATCAAAAGTCATTGAAGATCTGTGATGGGCAAACAGATTTTGGGCTAGCATTGGTATGCTATAAAAGTATCTTAAGAATAGCAGAAACTATCAAAGGCAGAAGAACAAAGGTGCCATGGCTAAAAACTAGCAGCTTCCTCAGAGCCTGTTACAAGCAGGGCCAAAAGCTTGAAGCAAGCAACAAAGAGATGTCAGGTAGCTGGAAGATTGCCAGTAAGGGACAAGCAGGCAGACATGGATGCCCCAGTATAATACTTATCAAGGAAAAGGCATACTACCACTCACAAAGAACCCATTCAAAGCAGCAGTGAAGGACCTTGCAGTGATAAAATCAGTGGCTTTCTCAGGAGCCTTCCAAAACTGCGCCAAGAGCTCAAGGCCAGTGGTAAAGAAACATCAAGTTGCCATGAGAGTGCCAGCAAGGGACAAGCAGATCAAAACAGATACATCAGTGCAGAATTTATCAAGGAGAAAATGTAGTTCATTACAAGTAGCACACAGACACAGTAGCAGTGAGAGACCTGGCAGTGATAAAGGAATAGGTGAGGGAGAAAATATCCACTCAAGCCAGAGACTGAGAAGCATACAAAAGAAACTGCAGTTCTTGCCAATTAGCGCCATAAGCCCAGAACAGACTAAATACCATCATAGCCAAGAAGAATTCCAACAACAAAAGAGCTGTTTTCACAAAAGTTGGAAGCACAGGCAGTTGAGCTACACTCCAGCAAGGTCAATGAGTTTGCAGAGAATGGTAATTTGTCTACCAAAGCCTCCACATCCTCTGTTGTGGATGGAGTGGAGATCCAACTGACAGACAAGGCTATAATGCAAAGAACTTGAAAGACTATCAGAATGTCTTCAGTGGAATTTTGGAATTAATAGGCAAACAAACAGGTTGCAGCACTTCTTCAAGAGCAGTGCCCAAGAAAATGCACTTGAATATTGCAAGGATTTATTGCAAAGACTGGCAGATGAGATGCTTGACCTTGTAGTGCCAGTGGAAGACCCAGACATGTGGGAACCAGAGAATGAAAGTGGCATAAAACTGTTGGGTTCCTGCTGGAGTCATGGAAACAGAGCATGACAGCAGAAATACTTACCAAGTGGTGGATTTTAATGGAGTTACTTGTTGGTTGTGGGGCTCAGCCTGATGTTAGTGTAGGGTATAGGGACTAATATAGGTCAAAAAAATTGGCAATTGAGGTACAACTGAAGTTTCAATGGAAATAAGTCAAGTTGTATACATCAAAAGTAAGAGAAATGGTTGAGTCAGGAAGTATGGAGTGTGAGAAAGGGGCAGTAGTCAGTTGATGTACACCAATGTAGGAGGTGATCAAGTGTCCAGGATCAGAAAGTTAGCAAATTGGGAGGGAACTAATCAAAAGCCACTATTATATTATTCTGATGAAAATCTTGACAAAGATTTTTGTGAAATCTGGGTTGCAATTATTTTTAAATGGTCTCTACATGAAGTCCTGATGGGATCAGTACCTCTTAGTCATGGGACATTAAATTTGTGACGGTCTTTTGATGGGATTGTCACAATAACTTTTCATAGGGACACTTGTAATACTTACTTTGCTGACTGTATACTTCATGGCTGAAAGGCTTGTTAAAATAGCCACATGCTGTTTTTCTCTTCTATTATGGCATTAGATCAAAGTAGTCTTCTCCATGGGGCAAAGGGTTTGACACTCAGCAACATAACACTATTATTTCACTTTTTTGTCAATACTCGTATGAGCTCAAGACAGTCTTGTAATTGGGACATTACAAATACATGAATGTAAGATTCAATGATGGCCACCCATAGTAAGCCTTATAAATAAAGCTGTGGCACCACATATACATATATATGCAACATTATTTCCACTTTGGTTTGACTAACTTCTATATATATTCTGCCCAAAAATAAAGCAAAGCAGTCAGGTTCACAACCAAACTGCATTATTGATTGCAGTAGAAGAATGGTTGGATACCAGCTTTCTTTGACATATAGTATAACAACCAGGGCTACATCCAAAAAAGGTCGTGTTGACAGTGTGCTCACTGAAGGTAATAATGTGGACTCCTCAGGTTCTCAGCCACATAGATAAATGAGAGCTTCTGCAGAGCCCCATGCTAAACACAATGTGCAGGCAGAT
Organism: Basidiobolus meristosporus CBS 931.73; assembly: GCA_002104905.1. Taxonomy (NCBI): domain Eukaryota; kingdom Fungi; phylum Basidiobolomycota; class Basidiobolomycetes; order Basidiobolales; family Basidiobolaceae; genus Basidiobolus; species Basidiobolus meristosporus. The sequence continues at coordinate 67,114 of MCFE01000207.1, read as the reverse complement.
GTGAATGTAGTAAATGCAGTACCTTTGGTTGAAGACCAGTAAGTGGCCACCACCACATCACCAACATCCATATAAGCCAGTATGTTGTCAGCTTATACAAAAGCACTAATGAGGCAATTAGGTGCTGTGGCTGGTAGGATATATGCAATAGCTCAGAGAAATCAAGATATAGTCCAGCAACAGGGTGAGCAGATAATATATGTAGAGAAGTCAATATCCCAGGTAGAGAATGCAGTATCTTTGCTGCAAAGAAGGAACTCAGGTAGAATACTGACCAAATTCCATGTTGGGATTTACTTGGAATATTTTCACCAAAATACCAGGTACCCAGAATATGAAAATTCTTAAAGTTGTCCAAACAGCCCCAAACTTTGCACACATGTTCTTGGGACCTTCCTTAACCAATTCTACATGTTTGTAATGCCAAAACCAGGTAAAAATATCAATACTAACCTTACATTCAATAAATCATTAAGTAAAAACCACATAATCTACTTGTCCTCCCAACCACTTCCAATATCTCCCAGACTCTTACAACAGGTTATGAGCCCCAAGCTGTCATTCTCTGCAATGTCTACTACTGCTATTACTGGAATTTTTCCCTCTGCTGAAAAGTTGGATGGATCTAACTATCAAGTGTGGAAGGTGAAGATGAAGATGCTGCTACAAGAAAGAGGCCTTTGGTATACTGTTATGGGAGAAGAATGCCCTCCTAAAAATGTGGGAGAGGAAGCCTTGAAGTACCAGAAGAAAGAACAAGGTGCCTTTTACTGCATTTGCCTTAATGTTAAAGACAAATTGCCAATTCAATGCCAAGAGCAAAAACAGCAAAGAATGCCTGGAAAGCACTAGAAGACACCTACCAGTCATGTTCAGCTGCTAAGAAAATGTATCTCAGACAAAAATTCTTTACTACAAAGATGCTGCCAGGAGAAGAAATGAAAATCTAATTAACAGAATTACCCTGCTGGTAGATGAGATGAAATCTGTGGGCATACCAACTACTGATGAGGATGTGATAGTTACCATCCTGTATAGCCTGACAGACAAGTTTCAGGGCCTTGTATCAGCCATAGAGTCCAGAACTGAAGACTTGACCTTAAATTACATATATGGAAGGCTCCTGGATGAAGAATTATGAAAATCAAGTGCCAATAAGAAGGAAGAAGAAAATGCTTTAATAAGCAATGATAACTAACAAAGGAGGTACCCGAGACCTTACAAAGGCAACAGCAACCTATTTTGCAACTACTGCAAAAGGAAAGGGCACATATCTGACCAGTGTCTCAAAAAGAGAGATTATCAGCAAAAGAAGCCTGAATATGGAATTGCTGTAACAACTGAAGATAAACTGTTCATATCTGCACTAAATATCACCACAAACAAGGATTCTCAGATGTGGTATATTGACTCTGGAGCATCTCAACACTTTACACACCAAAAAGAACTTTTCACCCAATATCAAGAAATTCCAATTGAAGAAGGTTTTCATGGGTGACAATAGAATACTAAATGCAGTGGGAGAAGGAACTATCCAAGTAAACCTAAGAAACAGTGAAGGAAGCCATACAATGACCTTTAAAGAAGTACTCTATGTACCAGAAATTGCCAAGAACCTACTATCTGTAAGCAAGGCCACAGCAGAAGGACTCAGTTTCAGCTTTGACAATTCTGGATGCAAGATCACTGACAAAATGGTGCCCATATTACTTTGGGCATCAGAGATCAGAATCTATACAAGTTGACTTATATTCCATCATATTTGGAAGCCAGTATAAGTAACTTAAATGAAGAAACACCAATGCTTTGGCTCAGGAGATTTGGGCACATCAATTTTGATTATTTGAGCAAAATGATCAAGGATCAGCTAATTTCTGGAGTAAAAATTGATCCCCCAGCTAATTGGGAGCACTGTGAAGCCTGCATATATGGGAAACAAGCCAGACAACCGTTCAAGAGCTCTGGGTTAATCAAAACTAAGAGAAAATTAGATCTAATTCACTCAGATCTGTGTGGACCTATGCAAAACTTATCCTTAGGCGGTGTGGTGGTGTAGAGGTACTCCTGGGAGAAGCTACACAACTCAAGGTGTGTGAGGTGTCTGATGGGTGCAATAACCTCTGGGTCTAAACTGCTGGTGTCTTTGTCAATATGTCACATTGGTAAAAACTCCTGCTTCTCTAGCTTCCTAGGTGCTCTAAGTGTCTCCAAAGGCCTCAGTGTGTCTTGTGCACTACCCTGAAAAGCTCCTTGATGGCAGGTCTGAGATGTACTGTTGAAGGCAGGTGCTGTGTTCAACTGCTAATGAATAAGGGAGAAGTGTTACTGATAGAAGGGATGATTTATTGATGAGGGATTGCTTTCCCTTCGATACTTTTCCTGATTGCCAAGTGATTACTAATGACAAGGTTCTACAAGATTCTAGGTATCAGTGGAATTCTTGATGAGATCAGTATGAGCTAAAAATACACCAAGAATGCCCTGGGAGGTTCTAAAAGGCACAGCACATCCAACCAATCAGGGATCATAAGTCTGAAGCCTGTGTAGCATAGAAATACCATATATGGTATTGAAATGGTAGGGATGGTAACACAGACCTAGGTCATGTCTCACGGGTACTGATGTGGGTACTTGCCTTATGTAGATACATATACTGATCACTAAGCTGAATAACATCTGGGATAACTAATGCTAATAACTAATGAGGGTAAACATCATATGGTGATAATTATGATAATATGGGCAAAAGAAGAATGGGATAATACTGATAAGATAAAATATGGATAAGTATATCATAATGACTATATGAATAAACTTGTCTGTGGGAGGTATGTTTTCCCTACCACAGCGGGATGAAGTATTTAGTCACTTTTATTGATGATTACACAAGATACACATTGGTCTACTTCATGGAGAGAAAGGAAGAAGCTCTGTTTAAGCTCAGGGAGTTTAAAGCCATGGTGGAGAGAGAAACTGGTAAAAAAATCAAGAAAATACGCTCTGACAATGGTGGAGAATATACCTCAAAACTCTTCATCCACTTCTGCCAAATTCATGGGATAAAGCAAGAGACTACTGTACCATACTCCCCACAGCAAAATGGAGTAGCAGAACAAGCTAACAAAGCAATAACTGATATGGCAAGATCTATGATCTATGATCAAAAATTATCCTATGATTTTTGGGCAGAATCAGTTGCCACTGCTGTATACCTTAAAAATAGGAGTTATAACAGAATACTCTGTGATTCTGATCCATTTGAAGCATGGTATGGATGCAGACTAAGTGCAGAACATCTAAGAATATATGGGTGTACAGCATATGCCAAAAAACTGGCTGGAAATCAGTCAAAATTTGAGCCAAAAAGTGTAAATGCATATTTTTGGGCTACTGCAATGAGAGTAAGGCATACAGACTATACAATACCAAAGCAAAGAAGCTGATCAAGTCCAGGGATGTGTTGTTTGATAAAATTCAAAATGTTCACAAAAAACGACATCAGATGATGACAAAAATCTGATCTCAAGTCCACCAATTGTTGGGATTGAATTAGAGCAAAAAAAGGAAAATTCTTTCACTCCAGAGGACTCCACAACAGTGGATCAGCCAGAATCAGTGCCCACAAATATCCCAGAAGTGATCATTCCAGTATCAAATTCCTGGAGATCCAATTGGACTAGAAATAGCCTAAATTACTATATCAATGAGGGTACAATCTTAGCCTATGCCTATTCAGTCCATGTTGATGAGCCCCAGACTGTAAAAGAGGCCCTAAATAGCCCTCAGACAAAGTTTTGGAGATCTGGAATGACTGAGGAATATCAGGCCCTGATGGAAAATTAAATTGGGACTTTGTCAAATTACCAATCAACCAAAAATCAATTGGATGCAGATGGGTCTTCAAGACAAAATACAAGGCTGATGGTACAACTGAAAGATACAAAGCAAGACTTGTAGCCAAAGGATACTTTCAAACAAAAGGACTTGACTATACTGAGACCTTTGCACCAGTAGCCAAGTTTAATTCCATCAGATTAATATTGGCCATTGCAGCCAAATATAAGTTTTTTATTCATCAAATGGATGTAAAAACTGCATTTTTGAATGGAGAACTTGATGAGGACATGTATATGGACCAGCCTGATGGGTTTGTTGACCAAGATAGCCCCCATTTGGTCTGCAAGCTTAAAAAGTCACTATTTGGTCTCAAACAATCACCAAGAGCCTGGAATTGCAAGATAGATTCTTATTTGAAATCTTTGAGTTTCAAAAGAAGTAATGCTGAATATGGTATATACTATAAGCCAGATAGAGCAAATCCAGTTCTATTAGCTCTATATGTGGATGATCTTATTATAGCTGCCAATAACCTAGAAACATTGGAAGAGACTAAATCTAGCCTATCTAAGGAGTTCAAGATGTCCAATCTAGGAGAACTTAGTTACTACTTAGGGATTAAGTTCTCCATAGACAGAAGTACTCAGACTATCACCCTAAGTCAATCCAAGTATATTCAAGATATACTAAAGAAGTACCAAATGGAAGACTGTAAACCGGCAGCTACCCCAATGGAGACAAACCTCAACTTGGCCAAAACTCAACCAAATCAAGAGAGCTTGGTGCCATCTGAAAGCCCTGACTTTTCTTATCAATCCATGGTCAGCAGTCTGATGTATATCATGCTTGGAACATGTCCAGATATCTCATTTTGAGTGGGAGTTGTCAGCCAACAACTGTAAAGGAGCAATTTCATGGAATTCAAGAAAGCAACCAACTGTAGCACTTTCTACCACAGAGGCAGAGTACATGGCAGCCTGTGAAGCTACAAAATAAGCAATGTGGTTAAGAAAGCTTTTTACAGACTTAGGCCTATGTCAAAAAATGCCTATTACATTATTTCAAGATAATCAAGGATGTATACAATTAGGTAGAAATCCAACTTTTCATGCTAAAACCAAGCACATAGATATTAGACATCATTTCATATGTGAAGCTATAGAGAATAACTTAGTTAGCTTAGTTTACTCTCCTACAGATGAAATGATTGCAGACATATTTACCAAACCATTAGCTAGAGATAAGTTTGAACATCTTAGGTCAAAATTAGGACCATTCAGTATGAACATTTAGCTGAGTGGGAGTGTTGTGAAAATTTGTAATTCCATCTAAATATTCACCTAACTTAGTCACTTAGATCATTACCCTCAAACCCTAGAAAATACTGACCAAATTCCTTGTTGGGATTTACTTGGAATATTTTCACCAAAATACCAGGTACCCAGAATATGAAAATTCTTAAAGTTGTTCAAACAGCCCCAAACTTTGCACACATGTTCTTGGGACCTTCCTCAACCTATTTTACATGTTTGTAATGCCAAGACCAGGTAAAAGTATCAATACTACTTTTACATTCAATAAATCATTAAGTAAAAACCACATAATCTACTTGTGCTCCCAACCACTTCCAATATCTCCAAGACTCTTATAACAATTTCTTTATTTTGCTTTTTGCTATTATAACACACAAGTGAGTGATCAAGAATTTCCAACCTTGAAGGACAAGTGCTCTTGTCATGAGCACATGACAACCATGAACACCCATGCCAAGTTTCAGCTTCCTAGCTCAATTTCTAAGAGATTCCTTCTGGAACCTTCTACCACCTTCCAGAAAGTTCCTGACCATTCCAAACCATTGTTACACAATGGAACATTCCATGGAAGCTTTCCATCGTATTTTTCATAGTCCAGTACCATCTATGGAAATACCAGGTCACATGACTTGGTCACATGATCAGGTGACCCAATCTATTTCCCCATCCTGTCTCAGTGCCATGTCATCTATGTCATTATCCCCAGCACCATTGCTGTGCCTCACCCCACAACCCTATTAGTATTAGCTAATATCTCTCGGCATCAATATAGCCAAAAAGTATATATAGTCCTCTCCCCCCTTAAGTATTCCTCAGTCTGATAAACACAGGTCTTGAATAAACAGCCTTGCCTTGGAAACCCACCTTGCCTTGATGATCCACACCTAAGTCCTTTCCTGGTCCTGCCTTGCCTAGATATACTCTCCTGCCTTGTGTCTATTCATAACAGCTCTAGGCTCTGGCCAGCAATGCACCCAAGAATATTATGTCATACAGAACACACAGTAGCCAACAAAAGCTTCAGGTTACAGCTCATTTGAAGCAGTACAGGGGAGTTTTGATCAAAAGAGTCCAATAACCATTTATACTATGCCTCTATTGCTAGGATTACTATGGTGACTTCAATCATGTGTAACTTTTGAAACAGCCAAGCAAATCACGTGAGGTCTTCACAGGTGCTGTGCCTATGTCTGATCTGCACTACTGCAACATCTTGGCTTTGTATCACATATATTACTTGTGCAATTGCCCAAAAACTTTGATCTGTCAGAATATCTTATATATGACTTCCCCAGCTGAAAAATAAAAGGGAGCCTCTCTTTCCAGAGTCCCCACACTATGATTACAAGTTTAATGGTCATAAGACTTCCCCTGCATCACTTGCACTGTTGAGTATTCTGACTTTGATCAGTACTACATCAGTAAAGAGGCTGCAAAGCTCACAAGAATCCAGTCTAAGTTCTACAAGAAAACTACCACTTTTCTGTTGGAAACATCCTCTCTAAGAAACCCCCTTATTCTTATGACACCTCTTTAGTCTAAAGACCCCTTTAGAGACCCTTTAAGAAACCCCTTTACTCTAAAGAAGCCCCTTTAGGCGCCCCTGTAGTGTAAAGTCCATTTTAGAGACCACTATAACAAGCCCCTTTACTCAAAAAACACCCCTTTAGACACCCCTTTTGGTCTAAAGACTGCTTGAGATACTTCTACACCACACCCCTTTAGGTTAAAGGGGAGTTGCAAATTTCCATATTAGCAAATATCTTCTCACAAAGGGAAGTGACTTCCAAATAAGGAAATGCTACTATAAAAGTAAATAAGCCCAATAGTCAACAGAAGGTCAGAGCACTGCTGTAGAAGTGAGAAACACTGCCTATAGTATATTTGAGTCTAAAATTGAGGATTTTAGTGAAAGCTATATCTTCTATTGGTATATCAAACTCCCAATAAACTATTTCAGTATTAGCATACTACAAGTTGCTTTATATTGTTAATTAGCCTCTACATTGTAGAACAAGCCCTAAACTAATCATAATACAAGACAACAGAAGCACTCAGTCAAATAGCAATGAAAGACTTGGTAGGAATCAAGGTGAAGGTAAAGAGAAAAAAGTCTACCCAAGCAAGCAACAGAGACACATGAGAAAAAAGCTGGAGCTCTCACCAAAAAACTCTCAGCCTAGAACAGGCTTAATACCATAATAGCCAAGAAGAATAACAACACAAAAGCTGTTTCCTCAAGAGTTGGAAGTTCAGCCAGTCAAGCTACACTTTAGTGATGTGGAAGAGTTTGTGGAGAACAGCTATTGGTCTACCACTGCCTCTACATTATCCATTGTTGGCAGAGTGGAGATTCCTCTATCAGACAAAGCAACAATGTCAAGAACTCAAGACTATTACAATACCTACAGTAGAATTTTGGAATATCAATAGGCACAATATAAGTTTGTAGCACTTCTGCAAGAGCGGTGCTCAAGATCACACACTAGAATATGGCAGGACTTATTGCAAAGACTGACAGATGAGGTGCTAGACCTTGCAGTACTGGCTGAAGGCCAGTATGTAGGGGAGCCAGTGAATGAACAGTGGTATAGAGCCACAGGGCTCTTGCCAAAGTCATGGAACATGGGCATGACAGCAAAAAAACATATTGAATAGTGGATCTTAATGCAATAACTTGTTGAGTGTGGGGTTGGGCTTAATGTTAGTGCTAGGTATAGGGACTTGAATAGGTCAATACAACTATCAATTGAGATAGAACTGAAGTTTCAACAGAAATAAATTAGCTTGAATGCATGAAAATAAGTGAATCAGTTGAGTCAGGAAGTAGCAAGTGTGAAAAAGAGGCAATAGTCAACTAATGTACACACACATATGAGGTGGTTGAGTGTCTGGGACCATAAAGTGAGAGAAGTGGCAGAGGACCAACCAAAAGACATTTATGTATTGTTGTGACAAAAAATTGGACCAAGCATTTTTTGAAATCTGTGGTACAATTATTTTTCAGCAATTTTGCACTGTGTCCTGACTGGATCAATACCTCTTAGTCACAGGACTTCAATCTTGTGACAGCCTTTTGGTGGGATCATCACAATTATTTCTTGTAGTGTTAATGCTAAAGACAAATTCCTAATTCCATGCTCAAGAGCAAAAATGGCAAAGAATGTCTGGAAGGCATTAGCAGACACATACTAGTCATCTCCAGCTGCTAAGAAAATGTATTTTAGACAAATGTTCTATACTACAAAGCGGCCACCATTACAAGAAATGAAAAAATCTAATTAAGAAAATTACCTTGCTGGTGGATGAGATGGAATCTGTGGGTGTACCAGCTGCTATTGAGGATGTTATAGTTACCATCTGGAATAACATTGCAAACAAGTCAGGGCATTGTATCAGCCCAAGAGTCCAGAACTGATTCTTTAACCTTATATTTCATGTCTGTAAGGCTCCTGGATGAAGAATTGAGAAACTCATGTTGCAATAGGAAGGAAGGAGAAAATGCTTTAATATGTAATTACCACCAACACAGGAGGTACCCTAGATCCTTCAAAAGCAATAGCAACCTGTTTTGCAACTACTGCACAAGGACAGGACACATATTAGCCCAGTCCCTCAAAATGAGAGATAATCAGCAGAAAAACCCTGAATATGGAAATGCTGCAACTACTGAAGATGGACTATTCATATCTGCACTAAATATGACCACAGACAATGATTCTCAGATATGTGATATTGATTCTGGAGCATCTTGGCACTTTACACACCAAAGAGAACTTCATACCCAATATCAAGATATTCCAATTGAGAAGGTTTTCATGGGTAACAATAGAACACTTGACACAGTTGGAGAAGGAGCTATTGAAGTGAGCCTTGGAAGGAGTGAAGAAAGCCATGTACAAACCTTCAGACTTTTGCAATATTCTGAGTAGTATTGAAAGTGATGTGGAGAACTAGAGGATTTACATGTTATTCACTTCTCAATTTATTGATCAAAAGTATGGTACTTATACTTTTGATAGAATTGAGAAAATAAATGGGCAGAGTTTGTTAAGGGAGGTTGCAAGAATATGTGTGCCAAGCTTGGGACCTTTTGGACAACTTTCAGAAAAGTAATAATCTGGGTACCTGACAATTTGTTGTAAATAATCTAAGTAAATCCAACAAGAAATCTGGTCAGGACAGAATGCTAATCACAGTCTAAGATATATGTGACTAAGTTAGCATGAATATTTAGGTGACAAGTCAATAATTACAACACTCCCATTCAACAAAATATTCATAAGTAATAGACTTGTTCCGTTGGATAGTGCCACATTGAGCCATGAGTGCCAAATGATGCCATACTGTGCCAGGGAGGCCAAGTGAGCCTATACTTGGCCACAGAGTGTGAAACACAGCTCTGCACCTTCATGCAAAGCAGCCCCTGTGTTTCACCCATTGAGCTGGAGAAAATCCATTTTTTGACCTTTTTTTTGAATCAATATTGTTCAGGATGTGTGAGAGCACAGAAGGACTGAAGACATGCATCTGATACTCAACACCCATGGCACTCTGAATCTAGCTCCTGTGACTTGTATCATGTCACAAATATGAATGGCACTATCTTGGTCCACTGGTACTATCTGGCAATTATATTTAAATATTAGCCCTAAAGTAAAACCTATATAAAGCACTTATAGTGCCAGATAGTACCAGTGGACCAAGATAGTGCCATTCATATTTGTGGCATGATACAAGCTACAGGAGCTAGATTCAGAGTGCCATGGGTATTGAGTACCCAATGCATGTCTTATATCTTTTTGTGCTCTTACACATCCTGCATGACATTGATTCAAAAAAAAAGGTAAAAAAATGGACTTTTTCCAGCTCAATGGGTGAAACACAGGGGCTGCTTTGCATGAAGATGCAGAGCTGTGTTTCACACTCTGTGGCTAAGTATAGGCTCACTTGGCCTCCCTGGCACACTATGGCATCATTTGGCACTCATGGCTCAATGTGGCACTATCCAACGGAACAAGTCTAATAAATACATATTGAGAGTGTGCAATCTGTAATAAGCATATAAGACTTAACTGTGTTGCATACTGGACTAATATATTATCCAACAGTATATGCATTTGTGTTCAGCTTAATTGAACAAGTAACTTGGAATTCAATGTGCATATCTACTTGGTAGTAAGCCTAAAAAATCAGAACAATCTGATCATAATACTAATAATCAACTTTGATCAGTTGTACAGACTTAAATAATAAGCTGAGTCTGATTAACAGATCATAATAATAATATATAGCCTCTGGGCTATCTAATGCTTCTTATTTGAGAAACATTGACCCACTCTTGGTCAAGTTAAGGTTTTGTCATTTACGGCAGATCTGGAGTTTCCTTATTTCCAGCCAACAGTCTAATCCATTTAGACAACTTCACTGTGTGTCCATATTAGGCTCAGGGGCTGTTACTTTCATCATATAGATGCTATATGAGGTAAAAATAGTGAGCTACTTTGGGTCAAGTTAAGGTTTTGTCATTTAAGCCTGTTCTGGATTATCCTTGTTTCCTGGCACTGTGGCACATATGATATGGCCAAAAAAGAAGGTTTTTGCACAACTCTGAGCTGGGATAGCCTGCTCCCACTTGAACCATGTCTGTTTAGTGATTCAAATTCACAAAAATGGTCTAGGATGGTCATCTTTGTCTTCTTTAAGTAGCAAAATATTTCTTAGAACTGATTACATCATTTGTGGTAGATTCAAAGACCATTTGCTTCTTGATTTACCCAGTTTGGTATTGAACTTCATCATTGGTTGTTTGGTAGCTATTCTTAGAGTGCTTCTACTGATTTGGACTGATACAGCTGCTTTTGTCTTATCAGAATATACTTGTAGAACAGAGATTGGCTCTTTTTCAGAATTGAGATTCTCCTTAACAAGGGCTTTGATTATCCTTATTCTCCTAATAGTTATTTTCAACCTTGAGGTTGGTTTAAGAGGCTAACTAATCTTCTCAGTGTCTGCAGAATCCATAAAAAGCATCTTGGTTGATCCTTGCACCTTTTTCTTTCAGCTCCATAGACAGCAGACATCAAGACTTCTGCATTAAATAATCTGTTCCAATATATACTACAATATCTGACAGATCCTGTTGAAGTTTCAAGGCTCTTCTGGGATTTCTGGCTTGAGAACTTTGTACAAGAGGCACCATAGCGCATATCTGCATTGCCAGATAGTGCAAATACAGCCTACATAAGTTTTGGCTCCATTTGGGAAGTACCCTAGTTTGCAGTAGTAGTATATTCCATTTTTTCTTCTTTTCTTTTTCTGCTGATGACCCAGGCATAATTCCTTTTGTGGGGTGGATCTGGACTTCCTAGCAGGTGGTACCATGGTGTTTTTGAGCACAAGAGTCTCCAAGACATCATTGTTCCAGAATATCTGACTATCTGAGAGTGAAATAATCAAAATCAGCATCCACTTAGAACAGTCATAACTTTTGATAGAGTTGACCAAATTTGATCAAATAAGCTGCATTTGATAGCTAGCTTCATCAATACTTTGGTATCAGACTCCAATATATCTGTATCCTGAGTTGTGAAGCTTGGTGGTGATGTGATCAAGCAAAGTTCTTCTGATCTGATCCAGAGAAGTTAAATATCGCTAAGTGTTTTCTCCCACTGTAATAAATGATATATATGTAACAAGTATAAAGTACTATGTTATCTTCTGAGGGGCTCTGACTGTATACTGACCAACTGTTGATTGGTTTTATACTCCAATCAGGCTTGTAGTTATATGATTCTCTCCTTTGGCTGGCAGTAGAATCTTCTTGAGTTGATTTTGCTAAATTTGTATATTACATTCTCCCACTGTTTTGAGACTAAGACAGAGTGATAATACGTCTAACAGCTCCATATTTAGCTCCTGGTACACTGGTTTTAGTATCAAAACACTAGATACAATTATAGCATTCTTCCAATGAATTGTGTAGTACACATCCATACTCCAGGTGGATATATATGTATTATACATCATTGGGATCCTTACAATTCAGGGAGCTTGTTTCTGAGATCTTTTTCTATCAATAGATAGTCAGGAATGGCGGTTAACAGCTCCAGTTCTTGCATTGTCAGCTGTATTTTGAGTGGCAACAGATTTTGGTAAAATCCTTCTGGTATGGTGGTGTAGGTCCAAGGGAGAGATATGTCCAACACTTCTCAAGTGTTTTGTGTGTGGGGTGTTCACTGGGTGCAATAACCTCTGGCAGAAACTTGCTAGGAATACTTGGGTTCTGTCTCTAATCTAATGTGATGGGGAATAAAGCCGCAAGCTTGTCAAGGGAAAACTGTTGAGCTACAATCCCCAACTTAGTTGGTGTCTTAACAAAAGTATGTGTTGGGTTCAGCGTCCTTTGAGATAACAATGTACTAAAGCTTCCAAAGTCAAAACAACTGTAAATTCCACCAGCAGGGACTTGATAAGGATGCAACTGTGATCAATAATTACAATGACAGAAAAGTATCTTTGCCTGTACAAGAACAAACTTGGGGAAGAATCAAATATAACAAAAGATACCTACTCTGAGTATTCCACACAAGTAGTGCCTCCAAGGTCAGTTGGCTGTCAGCATGGTTTCCTTGAAGTGTCCTGTGGTCTGGGGTTGGAAGTTCCGGTGGCAGCAGGTAGCAGTGATCACACTAATCAACAAGTTGGTATATTGATAAAAGGGATGATGATATATTGTTGAGGGATAGCCTCCCTTACATACTTTTCTTGCTGGCTAAGTGATTACTAATCATGATGTTCCAGAAGGTTTTGGATATCAATAGAAATCTTAATGACATCAGAATGACTTAAGAATGTTCTAAGTATGTGTCAGAAGGTTCTAAGAGGCACAGCACATCCAACCAATCATGAATTAGTATTCTGAGACCTGTGTAACATAGGGATACCATATATAGTGTGGAAATGGTAGGGATGGTGACACAGGTTGATTATGTGTCATAGGTACTGGCACGGGTACTTGCCTAGTATAGAGGCACTTATAGCTAGTAATCTTTCATAAAGTGAGGGATAACTTATGTAATAAGGTAAGCAGGTGTGATAGTCAACTGGCTTATGGGATAGTACTGATCAGGTTAGACAAATGGGATAAAACTAAAATAAGTGTAGTGGAGATATAGGGAAGTAGAAAATATGGGAATGAGCACATCTGTCAGTGGGTGTCACTGTCACCCCACTACACTGGCAGTCATTCAATAATGATCTATTTTTTTTGCAACACTGGCAGAGCAATAGTATGGAAAGTCATCCGCCAAACCAGTAGAAAAGGATCCAAAGCAAAGTAGACACCAAGAGGACAGCAAGCTTGGGGCTCATAGCCTGTTGCAATATTCTGAGGAGTATTGGAAGTGATGTGGAGAACTAGAAGATTTACATGTTATTCACTTGTAGATTTATTGATCAAAAGTAAAGTATTTATACATTTGATAGAGTAGAGAAAACAAACATGCAGAGTTTGTTAGGAAGGTCCCAAGAGTATGTGTGCAAAGCCTGGGGTCTTTTGGACAACCTTGAGAAAAATAATAATATGGGTACCTGGCAATTTGCTGAAAATAATCTAAACAAATCCCAATAAGAAATCTGGTCAGGACAGAATGTCAATCAAAGTATAAGACTTATTTGACTAAGTAAGCATGAATATTTAGGTGACAACTCAATAATTACAACACAGATAAGTACTCTATGTACCAGATATAGCCAAGAACCTACTATCTGTAAGCAAGGCTACAGCAGAAGGACTCAGTTTCAGCTTTGACCATTCTGGATGCAAGATCACTGATCACAATGGTGCCCATAATGCTTTGGGTATCAAAGATCAGAATCTATGCAAGTAGAGTTATATCCCATCATATCTGGAAGCCAACTCAAGTAGCTTAAATGAAGAAATACCAATGCTTTGGCACAGGAGATTTGGACACATCAGATACAATTATTTGTGCAAAATAATCTAAGATCAGCTAGTTTCTGGAATAAAGTTAGTCCCTCAGCTAAATTGGAGCCCTGTGAGGCCTGTATATATTGAAAACAAGCCAGACAACTGTTCAGGAGCTCTGGGTGAATGAAAACTAAAAAAAAGTGCATCAAATTCACTTAGTTCTGTGTGAACAAATGCAAAATTTATCCTTAGGCTGAATGCGTATTTCATATCTCTTGTTGTTGATTTTTCAGGTTACAATTGTGCCTACTTCATGCACAGAAAGGAAGATGCTCTGTCTAAGCTCAGCAAGTTTATAGCCATGCTGGAGAGAGAAACTGGTAAAAATCAAGAAAACATACTCTGACAATAGTGGAGAGTATACCTCAAAACTCTTCATTCACTTCTGCAAAAATTGTGGGCTAAATCAAGAGACAACTGTGCAATACTCCCTACAGCAAAATGCAGTAGCTAAATGTGCAAACATATCAATAACTGATCTGGCATGATCTATGATCTATGATCAAAGATTATCCTATGATTTTGGGCAGAATGAATGCCACAGCTGTAAACCTTAAAAATGGAGTTACAAAGGAATACTTTGTGATTTTACTCCACTTGAAGCATGGCATGGATACAGACCAAATGCAGGACATCTAATAGTATCTTAGTGCACAGCATATGCCAAGAAACAGCCCAGAAATCAGTCTAAGCATGAGCCAAGAAGTGTAAATTGCATATTTTTGAGCTACTGCAATGAGAGTAGAGCATACAGACCCTACTATACCAAAGCACAGAATCTGATTATGTCAAGTGATGGGTTGTTTGTTAAAAACTCAAATTTACGCAAAAAATGACGTCAGATCATAGCAAAAATCTGATCTCAGGTCTACCAATAGCCAGGATTGAATTGGAGCAAAACAAGGAAAACCTTTTCACTCCGGAGGACTCTACAACTACAGTTCAGCCAGAATTGGTGCCCAGGAATATCCCAGTAGTGAGCATTTTAGTATCACAAGCCATAAGATCCAACTGGACCAGAAATAGCCAAAATTACTCTATCAATGAGAGTACAAACTTAGCCTATGCCAATTCAGTCCCTATTCATGAGCCCCACAATGTAAAAGAGACCCAAAATAGTCCTCAGACACAGTTTTGGAGATCTGCAATGACAGAGGCATATCAGGCTCTGATGGAAATCAAACTTGGGATTTAGTAAGATTACCAGCCAACCAAAAGCAATTGGATGTAGATGAGTCTTCACAGCAAAATACAAGGCTGATGGTACAACTGAAAAACACAACACAATACTTGTGGCCAAAGGATACACTGAAACAAAAGGACTTGACTATATCAAGACCTTTGCACCAGTAGCCAGGTTGAATTCCATCAAACAATACTGGTAATTTCAGCCAAGTATAAGTAATTTATACATCAAATGCATATAAATACTTAATTTTTGAGTGGGGACTTAATGAGGGCATCTATGTGGACCAGCCTGGTGGGTGTGTTTACTAGGATAACCCTCATTTGGTCTGCAAGCTTAAGAAATCTCTATACGGACTCAAACAATCACTAAGAGCCTGGAATTGCAAGATATATTCTTATTTGGAATCTTTGAGTTTCCAAAAGAGTACTGATGACTATAGTTTATACTAGAAGCCAGATAGAGCAAATCCAGCTCTATTAGCTCATTATGTAGATGATCTTATTATAGCTGCCAATAACCTTAAAGCATTGGAAGAGACTAAATCCAGCCTATCTAAGGAGCTCAAGATGTCCAATCTATGAGAACTCAGTCACTGCTAAGGGATAAAGTTCTGCATGGACAGAAGTATTCAAAATTTTACCCTAAGCCAATCCAAGTATATTCAAGATACACTAATGAAATACCAATTGGAAGATTGTAACTGGGAGCCACCCAAATGGAGACAAACCTTAACTTGGTCAAAGATAAACCAAATTAAGAGAGCTTGGCATCATCTAAAAGCCCAGACTTTGCTTATCAATCTATGGCCAGTTGTCTGATGTAGAGCATGCTTAGAACATGTTCAGATATCTGATATTCAGTAGGAGTTGTCAGCCAGCACTATCAGTGTTGTAAGAGTCTTGGAGATATTGGAAGTGATTGGGAGAACAAGTAGATTATGTGGTTTTCACTTTATCATATAATTTGTGTAAAAGTAGTATTTATATATTTATATTATCTTGGCATAACAAATATGTAGAATGTTGTAAAAATTCGCATTTCCACCTAAATATTCACGTAACTTAGTCACTTAGATCATCACCTTCAAATCCTAGAGAATACTGACCAAATTCCTTGTTGGGATTTACTTAGAATATTTTCACCAAAATACCAGGTACCCAGAACATGAAAAATCTCAAAGTTGTCCAAACAGCCCCAAACTTTGCACACATGTTCTTGGGACCTTCCTTAACCTATTCTACGTGTTTGTAATGCCAAGACCAGGTAAAAGTATAAATACCACTTTTACATTCAATAAATCATTAAGTGAAAACCACATAATCTACTTGTTCTCCCAATCACTTCCAATATCTCCAAGACTCTTACAACAGGTTATGATCCCCAAGCTGTCACTCTCTGCAATGTCTACTACTGCTATTACTGGAATTTTTCCCTCTGCTGAAAAGTTGGATGGATCTAACTACTAAGTGTGGAAGGTGAAGATGAAGATGCTGCTACAAGAAAGAGGCCTTTGGGATATTGTCATGGGAGAAGAATGCCCTCCTAAAAACGTGGGAGAGGAAGCCTTGAAGTACCAGAAGAAAGAACAAAGTGCCTTTAACTGCATTTGCCTTAATGTCAAGGACAAATTGCTAATTTAATGCTCAAGAGCAAAAACGGCAAAGAATGCCTGGAAAGCATTAGAGGACACCTACCAGTCATGTTCAGCTGCCAAGAAAATGTATCTGAGAAGAAAATTCTTTACTACAAAGATGCTGCCAGGAGAAGAAATGAGAAATCTAATTAACAGAATTACCCTGCTGGTAGATGAAATGGAATCTGTGGGCATACCAACTACTGATGAGGATGTGATAGTTACCATCCTGAATAGCCTGACAGACAAGTTTTAAGGCCTTGTATCAGCCCTAGAGTCCAGAACTGAAGATTTGACCTTAAATTACGTATATGGAAGGCTCCTGGATGAAGAATTAAGAAAATCAAGTGCCAATAGGAAGGAAGAAGAAAATGCTTTAATAAGCAATGATAACCAACAAAGGAGGTACCCAAGACCCTACAAAGGCAACAGCAACCTATTTTGCAACTACTGCAAAAGGAAAGGACACACATCAGACCGGTGTTTCAAAAAGAGAGATTTTCAGCGAAAGAAGCCTAAATATGGAAATGCTGCAACAACTGAAGATAGACTATTCATATCTGCACTAAATATGACCACAAACAAGGATTCTCAGATGTGGTATATTGACTCTGGAGCATCTCAACACTTTACACACCAAAAAGAACTTTTTACCCAATATCAAGAAATTCCAATTAAGAAGGTTTTCATGGGTGACAATTGAACACTTGATGCAGTGGGAGAAGGAACTATCCAAGTAAACCTTAGAAGCAGTGAAGGAAGCCATACACTGACCTTTAAAGAAGTACTCTATGTACCAGAAATAGCCAAGAACCTACTCTCTGTAAGCAAGGCCACAGCAGAAGGACTCAGTTTCAGTTTTGACCATTCTGGATGCAGGATCACTGATCAAAATGGTGCTCATATTGCTTTGGGCATCAGAGATCAGAATCTATACAAGTTGACTTATATTCCATCATATCTGGAAGCCAATATAAGTAACTTAAATGAAGAAACACCAATGCTTTGGCACAGGAGATTTGGACACATCAATTTTGGTTATTTGCGTAAAATGAGCAAAGATCGGCTAATTTCTGGAGTGAAAATTGATCCCCCAGCTAATTTGGAGCACTGTGAAGCCTGCATATATGGGAAACAAGCCAGACAACCGTTCAAGAGCTCTGGGTTAATCAAAACTAAGAAAAAATTAGATCTAATTCACTCAGATCTGTGTGGACCTATGCAAAATTTATCCTTAGGCGGGATGAAGTATTTAATCACTTTTATTGATGATTATACAAGATACACATTGGTCTACTTCATGGAGAGAAAGGAAGAAGCTCTGTCTAAGCTCAGGGAGTTTAAAGCCATGGTGGAGAGAGAAACTGGTGAAAAAATCAAGAAAATACGCTCTGACAATGGTGGAGGATATACCTCAAAACTCTTCATCCACTTCTGCAAAATTCATGGGATAAAGCAAGAGACTACTGTACCATACTCCCCACAGCAAAATGGAGTAGCAGAACAAGCTAACAGATCAATAACTGATATGGCAAGATCTATGATCCATGATCAAAAATTAGCCTATGATTTTTGGGCGGAATCAGTTGCCACCGCTGTATATCTTAGAAATAGGAGTTATAGCAGAATACTTGGTGATTCTACTCCATTTGAAGCATGGTATGGATACAGACCAAGTGCAGAACATCTAAGAATATTTGGGTGTACAGCATATGCCAAAAAACCGGCCGGAAATCAGTCAAAATTTGAGCCAAAAAGTGTAAAATGCATATTTTTGGGCTACTGCAATGAGAGTAAGGCATACAGACTCTACAATACCAAAGCAAAGAAGCTGATCAAGTCCAGGGATGTGTTGTTTGATGAAAATTCAAAATTTTCACAAAAAATGACATCAGATGATGACGAAAATTTGATCTCAAGTCCACCAATTGTCAGGATTGAATCAGAGCAAAACAATGAAAATTTTTTCACTCCAGAGGACTCTACAACCATGGTTCAGCCAGAATCAGTGCCCAGGAATATCCCAGAAGTGATCATTCCAGTATCAAATGCCTGGAGATCCAATCAGACAAGAAACAGCCCAAATTACTATATCAATGAGGGTACAAACTTAGCCTATGCCTATTCAGTCCATATTGATGAACCCCAGACTGTAAAAGAGGCCCTAAATAGCCCTCAGACAAAGTTTTGGAGATCTGCAATGACTGAGGAATATCAGGCCCTGATGGAAAATCAAACTTGGGACTTAGTGAAATTACCAATCAACCAAAAATCAATTGGATGCAGATGGGTCTTCAAGACAAAATACAAAGCTGATGGTACAATTGAAAGATACAAAGCAATACTTGTAGCCAAAGGATACTCTCAAACAAAAGGACTTGACTATTCTGAGACCTTTGCACCGGTAGCTAAGTTTAATTCCATCAGATTAATATTGGCTATTGCAGCCAAATATAAGTTTTTTATTCATCAAATGGATGTAAAAGCTGCATTTTTGAATGGAGAACTTGATGAGGATGTGTATATGGACCAGCCTGATGGGTTTGTTGACCAAGATAACCCCCATTTGGTCTGCAAGCTTAAAAAGCCACTATATGGTCTCAAACAATCACCAAGAGCCTGGAATTGCAAGATAGATTCTTATTTGGAATCTTTGAGTTTCAAAAGGAGTAATGCTGACTATAGTATATACTATAAGCCAGATAGAGCAAATTCAGTTCTATTAGCTCTATATGTGGATGATCTTATTATAGCTGCCAATAACCTAGAAACATTGGAAGAGACTAAATCCAGCCTATCTAAGGAGTTCAAGATGTCTGATCTAGGAGAACTCAGTTACTACTTAGGGATTAAGTTCTCCATAGACAGAAGTACCCAGACTATCACCCTAAGCCAATCCAAGTATATTCAAGATATACTAAAGAAGTACAAAATGGAAGACTGTAAACCGGCAGCTACCCCAATGGAGACAAACCTTAACTTGGTCAAAACTCAACCAAATCAAGAGAGCTTGGTGCCATCTGATACACCTTTTGTTACTGTAAAGGAGCAATTTCATGGAATTCAAGAAAGCAACCAACCGTAGCACTTTCTATTACAGAGGCAGAGTATATGGCAGCCTGTGAAGCTACAAAAGAAGCAATATGGTTAAGAAAGCTCTTTGCAGATTTAGGCCTATGTCAAAAAACGCCTATTACTTTACTTCAAGATAATCAAGGATGTATACAACTAGGTAGAAATCCAACTTTTCATGCTAGAACCACGCACATAGATATTAGACATCATTTCATATGTGAAGCTATAGAGAATAACTTAGTTAGCTTAGTTTACTGTTCTACAGATGAAATAATTGCAGACATATTTACCAAACCATTAGCTAGAGACAAGTTTGAATATCTTAGGTCAAAATTAGGACTAGTCAGTATGAACATTTAGCTGAGTGGGAGTGTTGTAAAAATTCGTATTTCCACCTAAATACTCACCTAACTTAGTCACTTAGATCATCACCTTCAAATCCTAGAGAATACTGACCAAATTCCTTGTCGGGATTTACTTAGAATATTTTCACCAAAATACCAGGTACCCAGAACATGAAAATTCTCAAAGTTGTCCAAACAGCCCCAAACTTTGCACACATGTTTTTGGGACCTTCTTTAACCTATTCTACATGTTTGTAATGCCAAGACCAGGTAAAAGTATAAATACCACTTTTACATTCAATAAATCATTAAGTGAAAACCACATAATCTACTTGTTCTCCCAATCACTTCCAATATCTCCAAGACTCTTACAACATAGAATAGGTTAAGAAAAGTCTCAAGAACATGTGTGCAAAGTTTGGGGCTGTTTGGACAACCTTGAGAATTTTCATATTCTGGGTATCTGGTATTTTGGTTAAAATATTCCAAGTAAATCCCAACTAGTAATTTGGTCAACATCCTCTAGGGTTTGAAGGTAATGATCTAAGTGACTCAGTTAGGTGAATATTTAGGTGGAATTACAAATTTTTACAACATCAGATACACCTATAAGAGTTCAGAACAAGATCTTGTGGGTTGCTCTGATGCTGATTGGGGACAAAATTTAGAAGACAGAAGATCCACCACAGGATGCACCTTTCTTTATTGTAAAGGAGCAATTTCATGGAATTCAAGAAAGCAACCAACTGTAGCACTTTCTACCACAGAGGCAGAGTATATGACAGCCTGTGAAGCTACAAAAGAAGCAATGTTGCTAAGAAAGCTCTTTAAGGGCTTTGAACTATGTCAGAAAGAACCTATTACTTTATTTCAAGATATTCAAGGATGTATACAATTGGATAGAAATCCAACTTATCATGCTAGAACCAAGCACATAGATATTAGACATCATTTGATATGTGAAGCTATAGAGAATAACTTACCAAACTCTTTATTGGGATTTATTCAGAATATTTTCACCTAAACATCATGTACCCTGAGCATCAAAGTTAGATAAGTTATCCAAACAGCCCCAAACTTTGCACATATGTTTGTGGGACCTTCCTGAGCCTAAATTACTTGTTTGCTATGCCAAGACCATGTTAAAGTATAAATACTGCTTTTACATTCAATAAATCATTAAGTGAAAACCACATAATCTACTTGTTCTCCCAATCACTTCCAATATCTTCAAAACTCTTACAACAGGACTAGCATATAATGTGTAGTGTTGGGATATATATGACTTATATGGACTGTTTTATTTCTGAGCCTATCAAATGGCATTCTAATGCTACAGGCTTAGCCCAAACACTTGGTGGAATTGAGCTGAACTACTTGCACAACTAACCAAGTAGCACCGTGTTTTGGTGTCATTTCTAGTATGTATCTCTAGCTATGGAAATTTCAGTAAGGATATTACTTTTCATAAGCTTGGCCATTTGTTATGCTGAGTGTTATCATTCTATGCTATACTGAATTTTGGCAATGATGCACAATACTGGATGGTGAAAAGTCTAGGAAACCAAGAGACAGGTGGATATAGATGCTATACTAAGTCAATGGATAACCTCAAATTCACAAAACCTTGGAAGCGGGCAGTGGTTGTTTCAGCTACATCTTCATTAGCTATCAGTTGGTACAATACCCACAGATCCAACAGAACATAAGCCACCCTTTTTGTCCAAGCACAAGGAGGGATTACCGAATATCCATGATTGCGTATTGTAGCAAATACTGGCTGCGTAATCAGATCACACCTCACGCTTATCAGTTCTATTCCATTTTCGTAGATGAGAAAAAACTGTTGAAATTCTTGGAATGGGTAGGCATGAAAGGGTTTAACTCTTTTGCTTATAGAAATAAGCTCGACAATCTGATGTAGATCTGGCTTAGCATTCATCATTGGTAACTTACTTGGATGAAGCCAGTATTGGTATACTGTCTTGACAATGCCAACACCAAGGAGGTTGTATATCTGCGAGGATCGTGTGGGCATTCATCGGGATAGTTATTTGAGTGAGCAATCTACAATTGGCATCATATATTTAGTCAGCATCTTCAAAGATACACAACATACCACAACCTGAGCGAATCGGCGATTTGCAGTGGCAACGAGCATCACATAATATGAACCAGAGGAATAGTACAAATGATGAGGTGTTATGCGTATTACATGTAAAAGGGAAGCACCATTCTGCAGCGATCTCTGAACAGTGGTTAGGTTTGTTAGAGAATCCTGATGCATGAACAATCACCTCCACCTCAGCATGGCTGGAATATAGGTAGTGCACAGGCATTCATTTACATATCTGTTTGATGGATTCGTCTATACCAGAACTGCATAGATTACGCATCCGGCAGGCAGTGGAATTGGCATTAAACCCACAGAGATTGAAGCACTCATACCTGACCATTCCCTACGCGTTGAATCGGAGCAACCCTAGTATCACGTGTCACTGTTGGGAGATCCAAACTGCTGTGCAACAAACATCCACCGTAGAATCTAGCTACTTCGGACAATTTCTAGACTCCGCCCACTCATCGCCCTTAAATTATCATATGACCTCGATCCGTCTAGAAAAGCCTCCGAACTTTCGTTATTTACGTAACTATCTCACAGCAAGACTTGCTTGATATTAACCCAAAAAAGTGACTCTTTCGGTCTACCCTGCTGCTTCGTATCTACTCTCCACTGATCAATCTCCCCATCGAATTTGGGGATGTTGCTTAGATTATAGCTGGCTTGCATAAAGCGAATGAATGATTCATAAATATCTCAAGGATGGGTTGGTGAATCGGTATCTCTTGTTCCTTCGCAACCGTTCCCCCCTCGACCATCGGTATGAATATTTCACTTCGAGAGCAGTTTTTATCCACCAAAGTGACAAACACCACCCTGAAGGGAAAACGTAAACTATCCACTGGTAAGCCCAAGTCCTCCGCCTCTTATCCATTTCCCCCTCGAGCTGAGCCTTTTTCTCGCCATAGAGCTTCAGCCGCTGGATCATCTCAAGCATCACTTGACCTTCTTCAACGAGTCTCAGGGCTATCGAGATGCACAGGTAGTTTCCCTTTGATCTTATCCGTTTACGAAGTACTAAAACGAGCAACGCCCCACAGCAATACGTTATTTCCAGCGGACGTCGGTGTGCGGTCGGTCACATATTTGAGAGTGCCCTGTCGTCACCCCGAAGTGGACCCTGATAGAAAAAACTCGACTGCGCTTGCGGGTCCCATGTAATATAGAGTAGATACCTTTTCTTTCCGCCAGTTTGTCTGGAGAAACTTCAACCTAGAGACTATTGTACAGTTCAACTTTATACCCTCTCCCCCACCATCCCCGCCCGCCCTTTCTGTGAAGCAAGACTTGGCTTGGTTCACCTTGGTCCAGTAAAACCGCTCCACCTCTATGTTTTTGAAAGCTTTTGATCCCTTACCCCTCTCGTCCTTGCGCGTTGGTGCTGTTCATCGTTACATAAAAGAAAAGAGAAACCGTACTGGGCACACGTAGCAAAAGAAGCGAATAAGTAGACGCCCGTTGGGCGAGCTCAAGCGGGAAGATTTTTATTGGGATTTGGTTTCGAAGGAGCCGGACAGGTGATTAATAGGTAAATACCAGTTTCCAATCCTGGTTCAGTGGCAAGGAAATATCGGATATCTTCAACAATTGGGACTTCTCCTCGTATTGGTATTGATCTGCGGGGAGGTCCTTACCTTCCACCTCGATCTTCTGAACGGTCTTCGGCACTCCGAACACCTGAATTTCCTCGATGCTTACCCGGTCGGATACCTGGTACTCGTATCTTCCACTGGTGGACAAAGTACCGTTCTCTAGGTTGAATTGGATGTGGGTGGATTGGGCCACGTTCAAGGGTTTGTCATCATCGAGATAGAGCTCTCCTCTGGCTGATTGATGTCCGTCCAAAGACACTATCAACTTGAATGGGTTCTGACGGGATTCGTCGGTCGTCATGGAGGGTCTCTGAAGCGGGAGAACGCATCCACCACGCAAGTGGATTGGCATGAAATCGAGTGGGGCATCCATTGTCAGGTACTTTCCAGATGCACTGTTCTCTGCCACCACCTCCCCAGTATAATAGTCATACCACTTGCCACGAGGGAAGTACCCCTTGACGTCACGCGCCCCCTTCTCCAGCACAGGGGTGACCAGAACGGAATCTCCCAGAAGGAATTGGGACTCGTTTCCTAAGGTTTCGGTATCCTCAGGATATTCCATGCATAGGCCACGGACGACAGTGTCACCCCGGGTGCTGGAGCGCCAGAACAGGGTGTACCAGAGGGGTAGCATTTCGTAACGGATGTTCAAGTATTTCTTTGAGGTCTCGGCAAGGGAGGGGTACACGTATGGTTCTTGACCAGGGTGATTCACCCCGTTGTGGTTTCGCGCAAACGGGTAGAAGCTTCCCAGCTGGTGCCAACGGATCAGAAGCTCCTCCTCGGAGGGATCGTTGAACCCACCGATATCTGGACCGACCATGGGGATTCCGAACAACTGGAAGTTCAACATGCCCGGAATGGAGTATCTGAGGTGCTCCCAGTTAGACCCTAGGGATTCTGTTAGTCGTAGGACGGGATGCGTTCAGTCGAATCCTCTGTACTCACAATTGTCACCCAGCCAGTGATAGGCGAAGGCACCGCTGCCCACAAACGTGCTTCTACTAAGGAGGAAGGGCTTACGTTCGGGGTAATACTTCTTGTATGCCTTGTAGCTTGACAAAGACTCCATGTGACCGAAGAGATTGTGTACGTCGTATTCATTGATTCCACCATGATGTTTAGCATCCATGGGGGAGGTACGTGTATGAAGTGGCTCGTGGGTCCCTCCATTGTTGATCTTGTAGGGTGGGTTTAGGATCCCGATGGGCTCGTCAGTGTTGAGTTCTGGCTGGACATCTTTATCAATGGGGACATTTTCCGCCTTCAGTATCTCCTCGAAACCTTCCTCCTCGGCGTTTTCGTTTGTAAACTCTGAGGTTCCGGCCTGTTGGACCATGGTCTCGACATTCTGCCCTTCCGTAGGAATCATTGGGTTGTTATCGTCAGGATGGTCGGTGCAATCTCCGTCAGCGAAGTTGGCGATCTCGTTCATGTCTGCGCATAAATGTGATTAATAAACGGAAGCCAGCAGCTTGGTACGGACGATCAATTGCTTACCTAACCAAACCCCATCTAAGGGTAGAGTGTCGAACCATTCATGGAAGAGCTCTGCCCAGTATTTGTCTGTCTGAGGATTGAACCAATCTACAGAAAAGTCAGCATTGTGTCGTGGCCTAGTACGTGTGTTTGGAGAAATCACCTGGGAAAGCGGTCTTGCCAGGCCACACACGCCCGATGAAGATCTCTCCATCGGCACGTTTTATGAAAATATCACGCTCCATGCCCACCTCGTAAGGCATATTTCCTTTCTCCACCTTTATCCCGGGATCTACAATCATGATCATCTTTTGGTTGCGGGAGTGAAGGTCCTTGAGGAAATCCTTCAACTTTGCAGGTGAGTAGCGAACCGGGTCGAAGGTAAAGGACTTGTATTTGTCCATGTAACTACAAAGATACGTCATGGTTAATAGGGAGCCCATAGCAGTCTATTGAAATCTCGGCAATTACTCAATGTCGATCCACATGCATTCCAACGGAATTTCCGCTTTTTTGTAGTCTTCGACGACCTTCTTGGCAATATCAAGAGTGTTGTATCCCCAGCGGCATTGGTGGAATCCTAGGGACCTGCATGCAAGGTAACGTTAGGCTAGCGAAACAATGAAAACAATGAATTCGGACTTACCAGTAAGGCAGCATAGCCGGAAGTCCGATTAATTCTTGGTACTGCTGCACCACTAATTGTGGGGTGTCTCCAACAAATATGTATAGGTCCAGAACACCGCCGATGACGCGGTAGGTGAGCTGGCTGTTATCCTCTGACAACTTGATATCCATTCCATTGCTATTGAACAGAAGCTATGTGCGAAGGTGTGTGAGCATAGAAGATGGATGATTGGGCTGGCAGGGATACTTACAACTCCGTGAGCCTTGCCATCGCGGATCTCCATGTAGAATGGATGACAACCGTAGGCATTCTCGTCTTCAGGACAAGGAGTATCTAAATGGACCTCAATGAGTATGGAAGTACACAAGTGGCAAGTAAGCGAAGTTACCTCTGCTCCAAATGGTGGTCAGACTGCCCTCTTCTCTTCTGAATCTAGCATTCGTTTCCCCTAGGCCATAGATGTTGGCGTGCTTGGGGAGGTGGGTGGATAGCTCCATGTATTGGTCCTTGAAGACAAGCCCAAGCCCATTAGTATCAAACAGCTTCTCTCCGGTTTTCCGTTCAACAGAGAACCCAAAAGGGGAATCGGTGTACTCGAACTTATACTGGCATGACTCCAAGCCTCTGATATCTGATGAAGGAGTATTGTTCAACGGAACTATGTCATTCGGTATCTGCCAACGCTTCTCCTCAAGATCGGTGATTTTGACGTGGATGCGGGTGGGAGTTTCATAGGTGACTTGGAATTTCAATGGATCAATATCTTCTCCAAACTGGGGTAAAACGGAGTGCAGGAGCGACAACTTGGCCTCCAGAGAGGTGTTGGATTTGGAATTGATGGCATTGAGCGAGTATTTTCCTATCTCTTTCGAGGAGAAGCAGCTACAAGATGCGTGCTGTAAGTTGACCGCACAGCAGTAGGATTAATTAGAAACATACCTGGAGACTGAAGACAAGGCGTTTCTTAGGGACTTGGTCAACGATGTCATTGGTGCTTCGAGTTTGAGTGCAGAGCTGTGGTGAGATCATAGACTTTTATATAAATTTATAGACCAATCAAGTTTACCAACTAGTCGAAACTAGGCTAATATTCCAAGAAAGAAGGGGGTGCTAAGATGTGGTCTGTTTACGAAGCTGAGTCTACCTGTGACTATGGCCTATGCTACTAATTTGGGGTGGATGTGACGTGAAATGAGGTTCATTCGGTCTATTCGGCTTATTCACCCCTGATGCCCTCTGACTGACGTATCACATAGCCAGCTGAGAGATCCGATAAGTAGTAGATAGGGCCTCACAGGCTAATGAGGGGAAGGCATTAAGGTCAAGGCATAACGATCATGCCAACATCGATGAATGCTGTTATGATAACATCACGAAGATTGATTGATCGATGTTGGCTAGATCTCATCACTAATTATGTATGAGTTACGTCAATTTAACCCACTAGATTGTTACCACACCATCCTCGCCTAATTCAGGTCAAGATGATGCCCGTACAACACACCACACTATTCTTGCAGAGTTCACATCAGCAAGTAAAGAGGAGACCAGTTTTACTTGAAACTCGTTTGTCATACTCATCAGAGGGTCTTTCTAAGAAAGCGGAGATCACTGCGATGGTGCTGTCCCATTCGTATGAGCCTTTAGGTATAACCATCGGCAGAGATGGAAAAGCTTTCGGCCAACTTATTTTTATTTCCCAGTGGGGGAATTATGACAATAACGTCGTTAGAAAGCTACACTCGCATTTTGCAAAGAAAGGGTTGGTCGTGGTTTCGTTCAATGCTAGGTTCGAAACTTGCTGACTTGTTCAAAGCTCGAAACCATCAGAAACCTGGTCCAATAGCTACTCCTGTTGCATAAAAAAGGGATTTGGATAACTCTAGCGGGAGAACCTCGTGGACTGGAACTCCTGAGACGGAAGATATCAAAACAATTGTCGGCTTCTTGGCCAAAGAGGAGGAAGTCTTAAGCCATACGGAGAACACCCCAGATGTTCTAAAGCCAGGCAAGATATTGATATGTGCAAGTACGCATTCTCTTTATGGTATTTTGGCTGGCAGCGTATACTATACAAGCATTACACCCCTTGACTTAATGCCGCATAAAATTAGGGATACTTGTATGGGTCGGTAATCTCTTCCTCACTTCACCCAATGGACTTCCGGAATGTGAAGCTGTTTTATGCATTCATTAGCTATCCACGCAGTGTAGTCTGGTTGCTCACGTTATGGAAGTGTAGCTGGTTCTTCAAGCGAGTAGAAGAAATCATGGGGCTCTCGGAGATTCCCTCAAGCCC
Source organism: Basidiobolus meristosporus CBS 931.73 (assembly GCA_002104905.1). Lineage (NCBI taxonomy): Eukaryota > Fungi > Basidiobolomycota > Basidiobolomycetes > Basidiobolales > Basidiobolaceae > Basidiobolus > Basidiobolus meristosporus. Next base: position 38,608 of record MCFE01000207.1, on the reverse strand, counting down.
TGAGCAAAGCAGCCTCAACGAAAGTGTCCAGTCTCGACCAGTCCTTTTTATCTATGGAGACAGCGACCAGTTCACCTCCTTATCCTCATCAAAAATGGCTTAGAAAATTTCCAGCGAGCTACAAAATATTCAGCCTAGGCTAATTGAAGGCTGTGACCATTTTTGGTTTGGGAAGGAGAACAAGATCGCCCAGTGCATGGAGGACTGGTCGAATGAAGTAGTAATTCACAACACAGATTGACTGTTACCAAAACATTTACAACCAATGCCAAGCTAACAGTTAGGCCATTCCGTCGGTATCCAGAGTAAAGCTTGAGCAATTTTTGCGGGCTTATATGTAATAGGCGTCGAACATATATGGAGGAAGCAATTGTCGAGCAGTGCTTTAGAAGAGTCTTGTAATACTTCGATTATGGTAACATCTTAGAAGCAAACCGAGTTATCAACCATGAGTTACTATTTTTGGCGCAGTAGACCTAACTCTCACCTATAGTTTAATATGCTTGACCCAGTCCATGTATGTTATCGCCAGCATCAGCATAAACGCAAAGGATAATGTTACCTCAAACAATCTTTAAATAACTCCACCGTTATTGGAATCATATATTGAATCGAGTGACGAGGATTTACCTGTTACGTGGGGAAGGAATATTCTTCACCTGGATGTAGATCGGGTATATTGGGTTTCCTTACCCAATAGGAGAAAAAATCTCATAACAGAACAATCCATCCAATATATTGGGCTCAAATCAAGACTAAAGGGTTTGGCAATTTCTTCACATAGAAATCATGCTTCTGTTTTCGGCAGATCTTTGAATTTGTCTAAATAACAATCGTTGGCGCCTAGTGTAACTCCGTATGTTCATGGGTTCCCAAAGAGCGGAGTATATATATATGTTGTTAACGGACACCATAGTACTCAAAAAAAACCATGGTCAAATCTCTTCTGAAGTGCTCTCTCGTGGCTGCCTTATGCCTTATTTCTGTCAGCGCGCAAGACGATGGTAATGGCTTCGTTTTCAAGTGCGACAAACCTGGTGACTTTGCCTTGACGTTTGATGATGGTATGCTTTCCTTCGACACCTCTTGACTGCTCCAAATTCTAAATTCTCCCATCTCCTACAGGCCCAAGTGAATATACTGGAAACCTGCTTAACATCTTGAGTGAGAAAGGAGTGAAAGCCACTTTCTTCGTCTTGGGAAGCCAGGTGGCGCAAGATGACATCGGCCACTTCCTGAAGCAGACCTACGATGCTGGCCACCAAATTGCATCCCACACATATGATCACTTGGACTTGAGTAGCCTCAGTGTCGACAAGATCAGACAACAGATGCTGGACACCGAGGCCGAGATCAAGAAGCGCACCGGGGTTACTCCTGCCATGATGAGACCTCCATATGGGAACTGCAACGACAGATGCCAATCCGTAATGAAGGATCTTGGCTATACTGTAATCCAGTGGAATGTCGACTCTGATGACTGGAAATATATGGAGAAACCAGCTCAATATGATCAACTTGTGACCAACATCCTGAACAAGATCAACCCCTCCAATCCAAGCAAGGACAGCTGGGTCTCGCTCCAGCATGATATCCACAAGTTCAGTGTTGAGAGGACTCCAAAGATCATTGACAGCATCAAGGCCAAAGGATACAACTTTGTCACGGTTGCTCAATGCCTCAGTAACAGAGTAGCCGCTTACAAAAACGGCGTGATTCCTCCTGCATCCTCCATCACATCCACTTCGGTGTCTACTCCTAGTCCCACGTCCTCCTCCATTACATCTACCACCGCTTCCGTACCCGTCAGCTTGGAAACGTCTGTATCTACCCTTGATTCAACTGTAGCCTCTTCCGCAAGTCCTGAGCCTACCTCGTCGGCTACCAACTCTACCACTTCAATCACTAGTAGCATTAGCACCACTAGTACCATCAGCTCATCAGCCAGTACCGAATCAACCACCACTATTGAACCTTCGCATACTTCCTCTAGCACATCCATCCTTCCCTCCGTGGAAGCCCAAGGCAGTGGATCCATTACCTCGCCAATGGTAACTCTAACAGCCCTCGTTACTGTGCTAGGCTTTTTCGCAAGAATTTAAATCTATTTCAAGATTCATATTGGTTTGTTATAATAATAATCATAATAAAAAGTATTTGAGTGCCTCAAACAAAATTTTCTGGATGCATAATTGAGTTAATGCCCCATTAGAAAAATACCACCAATCGCCCATAAGCAAGCCAGAGCAAACTGGCTATAATTAGATTGGCATAAATGGTAAAATTGACTTGATTTTCAAGGAACGCTGAGCAGTCGTATATTGACTACCAAAAATGTTCAAATCATTTCATGCCTGGTACTAGACCTTTCATATGGGGAAGAATGTCCTGGCTAGACTGAGGTTTCTTCACACTAGAGTCAGGCCACACGGCCATATATTCATGATTTGAAATTACAATAGCCACCATTTCGAATACTTACCATGAGAAACACATTTATAAAAGACTTTTACTGGAATACGAGTCATTATACCCATCTCCTACAGGCAAAGTGAATATACTGGAAATCTGCTTAACATCCACTTCGGTGTCTATTCCTGGCTCCTCGGCCTCCTGTGCTACCTCCACTACCACTAGCATTGAAACTATCCACTCCACTTCTATTGAGCCGGTTACTTCTACTCAGTCTACTTCACTTAATGAGCCTGCTGCCACTCTTACCAAGGCAGAAAGTACCACACATACCGCTGGCACATCAAAATCTATTAGCGAGTTTGTAACCGCCACTAGAGAGCCCGTAGCCACTACCAGTATCCCTGTGACCACTACTAGTAGTAAGCCAGCAGCTACCATGAGTAAACCTACAAGCAGCCACCACTTGTAAATCCGTAACTACCACTTGTAAGCCACCACTAGTAAGCCCGTAACTGCCACAAGTAAGTCCACTGCAGCTACTAGCGATTATGTAGCTGCCACAGCTGGGTCCCCTGCCACCAAACCCACACCCACCGGTACCGAACAATCAACTGAAGAGGAGATTACTCAAACCAAGATATCAACAACCAATAACGAGGAACTCAGCGCTACCAGTGCTTCAGCCACTGACTCACCGCCACCATCCACTGAAAGCACGAGCGTCGGCGCGCTCACAACGAAATTACCAGAGAACGGTAATGCTTTCGTTGCACCTCTGAAATACATATCACTCCTTATCATTTCACTTAGTCCCCTGCACTCACTGTAAGCCCAATCCCACCCTACCTTGCTAACGTTAAGCTATAGTGCTTTGATTAATTCCAAATAGATGCTGAGCATTAAAGATCTCATTCTACATGATCCATAATATACGATATGTCAAATACTATTTCCTACATCACGCATACACCTTAATCAACAAAATACCCAGAATGCATAAATATTGAGCAGAAACCCATGATTTCCTAGGCGAGTTGTATCCAATCAAAGCCAAAAATAACACTCAACTCAAAAAAAATGCCACCACTCAATAAAAGGGATAACTTGGACAATATTTCTTTCTCTTCCCTCCTGGTCATCAAGTACCGGTAAGTGCTCACCCTGCATATCGGGAACCTTTTTCGTTGAGAACTAACATCCCACTGTCAGAGAAGTAGAATTCCGAAATGGCTCCCATTAAGAAATCCAAGAAATCAGTTGAATCAATCAACTCTCGCTTGGCTTTGGTCATGAAGAGTGGTAAATCCAACCTTGGCTACAAGTCTACTTTGAAGTCTATTCGTAATGGCAAAGCCAAGCTTATCATTCTTTCCGGAAACTGCCCTCCTTTGAGAAAGTCCGAGATCGAATACTATGCTATGCTCTCCAAGACCAGTGTCCACCACTACAATGGTAACAACATCGAGCTTGGTACCGCCTGTGGTAAATACTTCCGTGTTGGAGTTCTTGCCATTACCGATGCCGGTGACTCTGATATCTTAAAGACTCAAGAGCAACAATAAATATAGCGAATAATTTCTCATTTTCTTCCTACTGACTTTGGTTGATCACGTCGTATATTGCAGTAGCATCTAAATCTCAAGGCCACCCATCCATCTATTACGTGCAACTAATCAACGACTTTATCAATGGTGTGAAGTGGATTTTTTGCGTAAATGGATTGCGATCTACCTTGACTTGTTTGTACCGGTTATCCGAGGAGCTTACTACAAATCCTCTAAATCTCTTGTTATGTTGGCTGGATCCTAGAAACACATAATCGTGCTTGTCTATGTACATGTACAGCATACATACTCCTCATCAGTTGTGGATTTAAACTAATAATATGAATATCAATCTATGTATGCATTTATCCCTCATCATATGGTGTGTATGCATGCGGAATTGCCATTTTTCCAAACCAGAAGTACGGAAATGCATGCTGAGACCCAATCCGATAATAGCCACGATAGTGTCCTTGCTTATCTTTGTATATATAGTCTTTGTTCCAAACTTCAAAGCAAGCAAAGGTTATTTTTACTCATCACTTGCTCTTCTTTACTACCCCACCTGCCATTGGTCTGTCGCTCTAATTAAATCATATTACAAACAGAAGGCTGAAATCGCGAAGGCATTTAGTATTTGCACATAGCTAATATCCACTGTATATCCACCATTGGCTGGCAGCCCGCTGAATCTCACACTTATTTTTAACATCAGCAAGAACGAATCGCCACCACTGGCAATTATTAGTGGGCCATACGTGGTTTTGCTTGGGATCTACCAGGTTATCAATAGTTCTTTAATAACGGGCAAGTTGAAGAAACTATAATAACCTAGGTATCAGTTTCTCCTTCTTGTCTCTTTCAGAGTTCCAGACACCTTCGACTTTGTTAGAAGAAATTAATTTAGCTAGTTCGTCAAACACCATTTCGAATGACGTATAAATTGGACCAAGCGCGGCACAATATGAAAAGGGATTTGGTGGCAACATCTAATCGATCGGAGATACCTGAACACAAGGCGAAAGGCTGTACATTTCATCAGCGCCTCTTCAGAATATTCTTGGGAGTCATGATTACATTCGGGATAACCCTGGGGATCCTCACAAGCCCCATATCATACATGTTCAAAGACCTTTCGATTGTCTCTAATGGGCACGCCCGACCTTACAAGCTTTCGAGATTCGACCAGCAAATCAATGTATTTCCTTCGATCTTCAACCAAGATGTATACCCAACAGTTGATACACCAAAGATTACCAAAGCACTAGAGCAGAAGAATACCCTAGTGGAGTACGACAGCGCCGATTCAGAGAATCTTTGCTATCGTAGCTACATGAATACACACGACGTGATCCCCGATTATTCACGGGTTGGTTACGAAAATGGCGACCGAGAGATCCCGGAAGACATTCCCTTTATAATCACATTAGAACCTGCCGCACATCCCACAGACGATACGGAGCGAATCCAGGCAGCTATAGATAGCTTTGCTCAATATCCAGCTGACCCACATACCGGCTACCGAGGCGTGATGCTCCTAAAATCTGGCGTATATCGTGTGAACAAGACTCTGCATGTGCTTCATTCAGGAATCGTGATCCGGGGAGAATCTGCAGGAAACACCACTGTGATAGCAACAGGAAAAGACCGATACACAGTATTTCAGGTAACAGGCAAAGGTCGCCCCATGCCCCTGTCGAGGCTAACTGCAGAGGTTTTGCAAACGTACGTGCCAGTTGGAGCAGTTCAATTGAGAATCAGCCCACTGCTAGCTCGCGGATTCCGAGTTGGAGATGAAATTGTGGTAGAGAGGCGTGGCAATCAGGAGTGGATTGAGGAAATCGGGATGAATAACATAAGCCTGTACAGACCACAGAGGGCCTCAAGTGTGATAAACTGGAGACCCTTCAAACTGATATTCACCCGAACAATTCTGGCGATAGATAGGGCAAATGGCATCGTCACCATAGACATCCCTCTGACGAACAGCATTGAGAAGCGCTGGGGTGGAGGTAGAATATTTCCTTACCGATTCCACGGGCGCCTGGATCATGTCGGAATTGAACATATCAACTTTATATCTGACTTCGATGCAAACAAGGTCGCCACCGATGAGACAGGAGAGGAATATTTTTCAGACGCAGATCATCCTGAGGCAGTTCTTTCCTTCGAACGAATGATACACGGATTTGCAAGAAACATCACGGCTACGCATTTCAACAACTTCATAACTGTTGCAAATTACGCCAAGTGGGTCACTGTAGAGAATTGCAGGTATTCAAGCCCGGTGGCACCGATCGATGGTGGAAACAGATATGCATTTTTCATTGACCGTGGCGCGGAATTAGTACTATTCAAAGGTAACTACGCGGAACACGCGCGACACGCGTTTATAGTGGGCTCTCAAGTGACAGGGCCGAACGTATTTCACAATTGTACAGCTGAAAAACAACATGGAAGTAGCGGTAAGCACCACCATTACTTTAACAACAAATTCCAAGGCAATTACTAACGAGAAACGCGACGTATATAGAGCCTCACCATCGTTGGTCAGTGGGTGGACTTTTTGACAATGTCGTTTCGGACATCTCGGTGCAAAACCGGGAACATTTAGGAAGTGGACACGGTTGGTCTGGTGCAAACTACGTGTTATGGAACACGGTTGGGAAGACCATCGTACAGAAACCGCCTACTACCTGGAACTTCGCGTTTGGTGTGGAAGGGGAACAGGATAAGGGGACTTTTGGAAAGAACATACCCCAGGGTTGGTGGAGCAGTTTAGGGGAACACGTCAAGCCACAGAGTCTGTACAAAGCTCAGTTAGACCAACGACAAAAAAGCATCATAGGCAAATGGTGTGAAAAGTAAGGATTCGTGTTGATATTAAACTAATTTGTATGGTGAATCTCCATGCCAGTTCACGATTCTATATTACTTATGTGCATATAGCAAAAATCATTTTGTAATAAAATAAGGGCGGAGTCGAGGTAAAATTCAATTGAGGTAGTTTTATTAATATTAAATGCAGTTCAGTGCACTACAACGCTCCGTCAAACTAAGCTATGTGATTGTGGCAGAGCAATGGGAAAGATGCAAAGTGACCTAGTTTTCTTTTTTGGTCTCCGTGGCTTCTTCAGCAGCCTTGATTTTCTCCATCTCCTTCACCAACAAGTTGATTGCTACGAATAGACAGGCTGTGATGACCAAAACGATTATAGCATGGATATTACCACCAGTAGCGAAAGCTAAAAAGCCAAGGGATGCCAACGCAGCAATAAAAGATATGTTCATAACTTTAACCACTGAGCCGTTAACTCCAGGTGTGAATATAGAACTCCAAATGTCGGCCAGAAGACCTTCGCTTGACCCTATATTCATTATGTAATGAGAATTTAAGAAACATATCTAAGGAAAAGAAGGTAAGTTCAATATGGGTTTACCTTGGGGTTTCTCGGTAGTTTTGTTAGACATGAGAATAAAGTGAACCGGATATGCGGAAGGACTAGGTATTCAGAAAATCACCAAGAAGGATAACACACTTGTACAGGCATTCGGTTAGACATGATATATGGGATAACTCAGTGGATTACGGATTCTATTATTACGCAGCAGTGCCACAAAATTAACCTAAATTTAATTCAACGTATAGACCGTTTCAATCGACTTCCGCGAAAGCCAATCATCATCATCCGTATGGTAGACGGCGATGCCCCCTGCTTAACAACCATGATTATGAAAGAAAAAAAAACCACTCGAAAACCTATAAATAGATTCCCTTCAATAGTTGTAAAATCACCTCTCTTCAATACCTCTCAGGTACAGTATCATTTCCATACTTCCTCAGTTGAATATACCCCGGGATGAAATTTTATATATTTCAAACTAGAGTTTCTGAATCATTTAGTGATTATAACGCACTCTCTGAGGGCAGCGAAACTTAACCCGACTTTTCCTATTCACATCACCATATCCTAACCAATATTTACAACCATAGTTGGTTCAACTGTTGGCTACTGAAAAGGTCCACATGAAAACCGGATAATGTAAGTTATTCAACATATTCTGGGGCAAAATGATGATAACCATGCAAAAAAGCTGGAATTACCGGCCGAAAATTCTTGATGGATAATTTTGCACTGTACTCTACTGAAATGCCCCAAATCATATATCACATTCCAATTTGATACTTATCTACTTTACACAGAATGTTTGCTATTTGTCGTGGAGATGTGTTATCCGGGGTACTTCACTGCTTCCGTGTATACTGTAAGTAATGCCTTTCATTTCTGGTTGCATTTGTGAGAGGATGAAACGCACTGGGCACTGACCAGTTTAGACGCTGGATCATTGACGATATGCATTTTCGGGCCTAGAAAACCCGTGACTGATCACAGCTACCACATATCTATCACAATATCTCTGAACCTCAGCTAACCTATTCATCATCAGGGCTGCGCAATATCCGAAGAAACAGTCGGTCGGGTCATTGGTTGCTTAATTGGTGAGTACATCTTTCACACAAGAGATGTTCAACGTGATGATAACTACGCAAAAAAAGCTGGAATTACCGGCTGAAAATTCATGAAGGATAACTTTGCACTGTACTCTTCTGACACGAACATACCTCTTGACCCATATCTCAGAGACTTTCAACTAACATCAATCCGTAGACCTCAGCAACAGCAACAACCCTGCTCACAGTACCACTCTGACATGAAACTGTATATATACCGCCGACCAATATGTATTGCTTCCGGCATCCAGAAATGGTGAGTTTACGTTTCACATACCACACCGACCACATGAGAACCTGGACCAAGATGATGACTTTGATGACGAGTCAGAAGAGTATTTCGCTGTTGACTCCATCTTATTTTACCATTCATGCCTATACCTGATTGATCCAGTTCTCATGGACTCGTCCCTTACACCCGGTTCTATCCACTAACCTTGCAATCAGTCACTATATTCCAGTTGTAAATACGCGCCACTTGCATGCTTGATCGGAGCAATGTCAGGTAACTATCACACTTGGAACTGGAGGAGGCAGGCTGTGGTTTAAAGGATGAGTTAGAAAAAAGACAAGCATATGTCCGATCTCAATGAAGGATACACTTTCTTAACTGATAACCACAACCACTCCTTTTTCACCGACATGGATTCGATTGCATGGATGCTTATACTTTCTTCACAGTAGTCAACGGCACCTCCCCGAATGACAGAGCAAGTCGGCGAGCAAGCAGTAGCAGTGATTGATGTAAGTTACACATTCAGTGCACACCGTACGGGATGGCAGGAGTAAAATGATGAAGCAAAATTTCACGACGGTCAAATGAATCCAAGTGATTATATCGGCATTGACATGCCATTTGTACTGAACACTCCAATAGTCCCATACCGCAAAGTCTATCAGCAAATGCTAACGATACATTTCCTTAGGTACAGCCGATATTGTAAATAATAAATATTATTGTACAAATATGATATTTTTTTATTAATATAATTTCATGGTCACCATTAATCAAGATGTGATTAACACTATGTTTTCGGGACAAGGGTTAGGAGACGGGTAGTTGTGGAATTGCTTGAATATGTGATGTCTAGCCTGCCCTTACCCAAGTTGTGCTGATTTGTACAAGACATTTTCAGCGTATATGGGTGACGGAGATTATGAAGGCCAGTGGGTGCGAGGAACCGTTCGACCATCCCTATGGATAAGCTTCCTACCTACATCTAAAGGGCGAGGATGGAATAATGACATGATGTATCTCCTGACGATTCAGCTGCCAGTTCGTTATGAAATTCCCTGCTACCTTTCTTTTACCATCGTACATATGAATCACTCATGTATAATAAAGCATTTGTCCACCCGGTGTCTAATGAGTAGGCTTGAGGTGATATCTCGGATGATGGTATGCCATTGCGACTACAACCTATTGCAGCATTAGCCTTTTCTATCCCTCCAAATATCCCTCTACTTGGTTGTAAGAAAAGCAAATGGTAGGAAAGATAAGGTTATCTAGGTTTATTCCGTACTGGGTCTCGGGGAAATGAAGTAGGAGAATGTTACGGAGGGTCATTGAAAGGTGTGTGTTTGGGAACTACTGTAGCTTTTGAGTGGTTCCACTATTCTGAAATATCCGCCAAAGGTCCAAATGAGATGAAGTACTATCACACTGACCACAGCGAAGCCACGGCGAAATGCCAGGTATTTCTAGTGTAAGTGGTGACATTGTCGCAAGAATTGAGGTATGAAAAGGGTTGGGTGGATGGAGATCCCAGCAGAAAAAATGAAGCCCAATCTTTTTTAGTTTGGATCACCTCCTTGATGGGCGTTTATCCCTGCAAGCATCTTCATGAACATTATCATGGACAGGTTAAAACTAGGGGAGATGGAGGAGAATTGTTGATTTGAAAAATGCCCTTTTCAGGGTATAGAGCAATCTTTTAGATGGTTGGAAGAACCTTAGCCTCATCTCAGCTCCAACTCCTAGAAGGGCCAATGAAAATCATACTCATATCGGTTGGAATATCAAAGTGTACTTCTCCATTTCCAGGCAATACAAGTGATTCCCCATCATTCTTTGGCAACTTGATATAAAACAGTGATTATCACACAGAAGTAGGATTTATGAACTAAAGTTCTTACAGGATACAGCTCCGATTTGCATTACCATGAAGTTCACCTTGCTTGGTGTTGAACCTAATCAAAACCTCTTTGGCCCATTGATTTCCAGATCGTCAATAAGACCCCAAAACTTTTCACCATTTTTCCATGACCTTCCATGGCACATACCCATATCCTGAAGTATAAATAACACATACTGGGTCGACATGGAACATCCTCTCATATACATCGGATTGTTTCCAACATCTTACATTCATTTTCATCACCATGAAAGTTTGACCTTCATTACGTCGACCATATAATGTAAGTAATCCCTCCTTTCATTTCTGATTGCATTTGTGAGAGGATGAAACGCACTGGGCACTGACCAGTTTAGACGCTGGATCATTGACGATATGCATTTTCGGGCCTAGAAAACCCGTGACTGATCACAGCTACCACACATCCATCACAAAATATCTCTGAGCCTCAGCTAACCTATTCACCATCAGGGCTGCGCAATATCCGAAGAAACAGTCGGTCGGGCCATTGGTTGCTTAATTGGTGAGTACATCTTTCACACAAGAGATGTTCAACGTGATGATAACTACGCAAAAAAAGCTGGAATTACCGGCTGAAAATTCATGAAGGATAACTTTGCACTGTACTCTTCTGACACGAACATACCTCTTGACCCATATCTCAGAGACTTTCAACTAACATCAATCCGTAGACCTCAGCAACAGCAACAACCCTGCTCACAGTATCACTCCGACATGAAACTGTATATATACCGCCGACCAATATGTATTGCTTCCGGCATCCAGAAATGGTGAGTTTACGTTTCACATACCACACCGACCACATGAGAACCTGGACCAAGATGATGACTTTGATGACGAGTCAGAAGAGTATTTCGCTGTTGACTCCATCTTATTTTACCATTCATGCCTATACCTGATTGATCCAGTTCTCATGGACTCGTCCCTTACACCCGGTTCTATCCACTAACCTTGCAATCAGTCACTATATTCCAGTTGTAAATACGCGCCATTTGCATGCTTGATCGGAGCAATGTCAGGTAACTATCACACTTGGAACTGGAGGAGACAGGCTGTGGTTTAAAGGATGAGTTAGAAAAAAGACAAGCATATGTCCGATCTCAATGAAGGATACACTTTCTTAACTGATAACCACAACCACTCCTTTTTCACCGACATGGATTCGATTGCATGGATGCTTATACTTTCTTCACAGTAGTCAACGGCACCTCCCCGAATGACAGAGCAAGTCGGCGAGCAAGCAGTAGCAGTGATTGATGTAAGTTACACATTCAGTGCACACCGTACGGGATGGCAGGAGTAAAATGATGAAGCAAAATTTCACGACGGTCAAATGAATCCAAGTGATTATATCGGCATTGACATGCCATTTGTACTGAACACTCCAATAGTCCCATGCCGCAAAGTCTATCAGCAAATGCTAACGATACAATTCCTTAGGTACAACCGACATTGTAAATAGCTAATAAACTAATCTACCAATATACATTTGTTGCGTATTATTTTATTCGTATTTGTATAAGAAAACATTCGCAACATTTCACTATCTGGATGAGCACCGCCTGAACAACTAGGAGTAGCTTGTGATGGTCAGCGGATAGGGCATTGACATTCACGTTGGATTGGTAATTTCAGAATAAACTTTAACCCGACGACAATACATTGGTCAAGATTCACGCTCTAATCCATCTTGTTCGAGTGGATTGAAAGCATGTTGTTTTCCACCGATTTTACCCACTTGTCCGCAACGAATTTCGCCACTTCCTCACTTTGAGAATGCCTAATCTACTCACATGTTCTATGATATTATGAATCAGCAAAACACTGTATATATCAGCGAAAGTGGGTGCTTTGAAGATCAAGTTAACTGCGGGATTTTGGGAAGTTTGAAACTCAAACACTAACACTATATAACTTGTTGGTTCATTGAGTGTACTTATGGCAATACAATCAGAGCCTCGCAAAACTATTGCTAACAATGATTTAAGGTTTGGCCTGTCAGGACTTGGGATATGCGCACCAAAATGTCAGGTACCTCAGGTGTGATATTTATCGAAGTTGCCTAAAAGACTTCAAATCTTTCTCACATACTGTCGAGACCTTCCTGAGCTCCATCTGTTTTTTTTTTCGTGCAACAACCTCTAAGAATATATATACAACACTTGTACTGCATATTTCAACAAGTGGGGTCTAGATAACCTACTTGTTCTCCCAATCACTTCCAATAACTCCAAAGTTCTCCCAAGAAATCCATGAGTTTTTATGGCTTTGGGGGATCAAGTAATGGGGAAACAACTAACATTTTACAGGCTAAACCTATAGACAACAATGCATGGTTGAGCTATTAATTCGGAAGAAACTACAAGTATATGAGCTGTCCAAGCATTGAACTAATTATTTGCAGCAGGTAGCATAAATGACATTAAAAATTTGCCACTTCTTTATGTTAGAATTAACTACATTGTCAAGAGAGTGAAGCACTAGAATTTATCAAAGCTTCAAACATGCCCAGATGATACCAGGCTTTACTTCTTTTCATACTGCCCGGAATCATGAGAAGGTTGGGGATTTTAGCCCCTAAGCTTTGTCTGTGTGGCAGCATATATATTGAATAGCACACACAAACTATCGAGTACAAGTTGCCCAGAAATCCAATCCCAAGTGGCTAAATTTGTTAAGATCCATCAAATCACCATACTGGAGTTTATTAGCATCAAGCGATTCTACCTAACTCTGTGTAATTTGTCCAAGTATACCGTGGATACCAATCGTCCATTTTAAGCATATCTGCAAAATCGGTAAACTGGCACCGACTTCCCGAGACGTACCTGCGAGTAGGCTTAAGGGTCATGGCAGCAACGGTTTCTGAAAAGCCGCTTCTAGTGATGACCAGGGCATCCATCTGATGAAGAACAAACCAATCGGTATAGGTTCGTACGTTATCCTCAAAAAGATTTCCTTCCTGTGCTCGATCCAAATGAGTGATGTTTCCATGACTGTTATATACCGAATAGTTAAGCTTCCTCAGCTGCGCACGCAGCAGGTCAGTTGCTTGCTCAGAATCGGTGGCAATGAAGAATATGGGTTTCGGTGGTGAGGGGTGGTTCTTGGCAAAGTCCTTGTAAACGACAATGGCCTCGTTGACAAAACATCCTACCGCCACCGATACATCTACGCGTTTAGGATCGTCCCAAGCTCCTTCGCCACCGGTCCGTATGTGAAGTCCAATCTTATATGATACCTTGTCTTTCCATTGATTGGCTACTTCGTCTATATATGGCTTTAGCTTGTTCGATGGTGTAGAGGTAGTTTGGTGGTAGCCAATCCAACTGATAATTTTTGCCCGCCTGAGCACCCCATGTGTTGTTTTTTGTTAACCTAACCCAGAAGGCCTGATTGGAGTGGACGTTGATATGCTCGTAACGACTCCAGCTTTTCACGAAGTTTATTGAATTGGCATCTTCAATGACTTGTAAGGAGTCAGGATAGCCATAGTCGAGAACGGGGACTTTGCTACCAAGTGCTTGGATTGAACCGGCACCAATCCAGTCGATACCGGTGCGATTAGGTACAATGAATTCCTGCAATGGTAGTGGTTTACTCCACTCAATATGAAACAACGAGTCCGTTAACAATGCAAGATAGAAGGTGGAAATAACACCTTGTATTCGGTCACCTACACCACCACATAAGTCATTCTGGCCGCAGACATATGCTATTGTCTGCGCTGGTGGGCAAGAATATCTCTCCGCCAGCTCCATGATAGAGTTGTATCTTGTCTGAAGCAAGTCCGCAAACTCATCAAGTTTTCCGGCGTTGTCATCCTCCAGAATATCCCCAGTCAAACCAGAATACTCGAGCTGTGGAAATCCCGGTAGACCTGAACAGTCAAAATAGGCAGTGCCGAATCTTTCACCATACCTGCCACCGTAAACAAGGATCCCCAGAACAAACAGTAGCACCATGCAACCATGAAGTAGGTACCTTCGAAGATACCCAATCCCATCCATCAAAATTCACTCCGGTCTCCAATAGTGTGTGGAGTGATCAATATTCTCAAGCCTTGGTTCTGATATATGGGATTTGATGTATGCTATGTTATGTACCGCGATGTATGTATGCTATGTTACATGCAACAATGCGGGCTACCAGTAAATCTGCGGCCATATCAATCTCATGTTTATTAACAAGTAGAGGTTTGAATAAAATACGATTATTTTTCCTGGATGAGTGTCATTCTTTGTTTGTTTCATATCACATTCTGATCAACAAGTATCTGAATATTGACTTTTTTGGAGTTGTTTTGATAATCTACCATATTCCATTTATCTTGAGACTTGAATCATGCCTCCTGCCAGCAAACATCTTGATGTTAATGTACGTGTATCAGTATCCAAGTGATTTATCAAACATAAGGAAGTCAAATGCCGTTCATTTCTGCGTTTTGACTGGAATACACCCGGTTTGAGCCTCAAGGGAGCTACCACTGCACGCTCAACAGTCAATGGCAATGTGAAATACGATGTCATTTTGGATCTGGTACCGGGGATTTCATTGACTCTTCCACAAAACTGTTTGAAGCATATCAAGACTAACAGTAATGATACCTTGGGAAATATTGAACATGCAGCTGCTAATACTACCGAGAGTATTGTTACCAAAGGCTCGGCTAATTTCTTAATGAACATTAACTTCACGGAATATATGTCGTATAGAAGATTTAAAGATATTCCTAGAATGCACATGCTTGAAGCTCCTTCCCCAGAACATCAAGGAATTGATGCTCTTTATCGGATTAGATCGACCGTTGATGCCTTTGATGAGCACATAAAGACTTGTTTAGAATCCTGTAAGTATTCGGTCATTGACGAATCAATAAACCAATGATTAGGAGCTGGTTTGCCCAATGTCAAGAAAGTCCCAAGGAAGCCACATCCCACTAGACAGGAGTTCAAGATTTTAGCAGAATATCACACCGTATGTATTCGGAGAATAGATACAGTGAGTGATCGGTTACAGAAGGAATACAACAGTAATCCTGGTATGTCCAAGTTGGCTTCCACTGTCAAGCGATTGGTTAAGTCTTAGTTTTATTAGTTATTGCTGACTCTCGGTTTGGATCCCCAAACATGACAATGATGTTGGCCGAACCTGGTCTGTATTCCACTATGCAGGTGACCAAGCGCTACTACTGGCCATGTGGTATGCCCACCACCGATATTGCTGCTAGTGTTGGCAACTTGTATGGTGCTCACTTCACTATGAAAAAGATAACAAGAAGCGAGAGAATCTTTGTCTGCGCCTACCGTGATCACAAGATCAACGCATTCACTTCTTCATGCAGCACAACAAGGCTTGCCAGATGGTGAACTTTTGTAGGGGATGACGGTGAATTTATTATATTTGTAGGTTCAGTTGATGCCGCTAAAACCTTTGAGATAATTTGACACCTTGCCATGATGGTATATCTACAGAAAGATGGGGGATGCGTTTCTACGGTTTCATCCTGGGTATCTGCGAAGCCAATGCATATAGCTCTTATTGTACGTTTGCTTATCAAAAGCGTGGTATATCTCATTCCTCTTTCAAGGATATTTTAGCATACAAGTTCTTGCAATATTGTAAGAATCTGGCTGGTACAGACAGCAAGGGACCACCTTGTGGCCAGAGGCAACTCAGAAGTGATGAAAACCACACTTACCTGTCGATGAGTGAAGGTCATGGCTCAAAGCGCGGCAGACTAGCTCGCAAAACTCGTACTGCCGCTCATGTTTCAGGCACTAAGGTTGAGTTTTCAAGCAGTTGCAACCCTGGCCACCCGATGTGCAAAGATTGGAGGTGGTATATGAAAAAACAAACAATACTCAAAAATTCTTCAGAGTTAGTAGGGTCCGCTTTCAAATGTTTCAAATAGAGTTGTTTAAAGCCATGCCCATTATTCATCGATGAGGTGTCAAAAAGGCAAAATTTGCCGAAAATTGCTTCAGCGAAGGCAATATAAGGTAAGGCTTTTGTAACCGTTTCGAAAAAGCAAAACACTATCATGAAGTGAATGCTTGGGAGATTTCATTCATTTCGTTTGGACTTCATATATCCTTTCGATGAGGTCAAAATAATTTAAATACATGGGCTAACCTCTGCTTGTTAATCAAGAATTACCAGCCTTCACAATGAAATATTACTTTCTCGTAGTAAGAACTATTGATTGCATGGTAGGTGGCAGCATATAACTTTGAATCCCGACCAGCAACTGGCCCCGTCTCCACAGTTAGATTGTCCACAGGCGTACGTATAGTCGGGATAATACTCAGGACATTGACGATTGACTGCAGCATATAGAGGAGCAGTTCCAAACCAAACACATCTTTGAGTGGGTGGTGGTGGATTGCTGTTGGGTTTTGAGAAGTAGAATCGTCCGCCGCTAGGGCCCGACGTAACCCCTACAATCCCGAGTTTTCCGGAATTTTCGTTGACGACAAATGACAAACTTCGTCTCCTTTCTTATCGGGAATGGTGGATTGCCGTTTGTTTCGACAGCGTATGTCCACCAGGCGAACTCTTTGTTGTTGTTGCTGCTGTCATAGTACTTAAAGTAGCTTCGATTGCATCCGACGACATTTTTGGAGGTCAGCTTGGCGGTTTCACAGACTACCTTGTTGTTTGGAGCTTGCACTCTATAATACTGCGTGCTCTCGTCAACGATATTGAAGTTAAGACAATATCCAGAAGCCTCGGGTCTCATATACAGATAGGTTTCGTTGTCAGGGCAGTATGCTAGACAGTGACCAGATCCATACGTCTTCTCCTTTATGGTGTATGAATTAGCATTTCCTTCGGAAACTTCCACCTAGAACACAGTCCTAAGCTTTGTATTGAAAAGGTTTGAATACCGTCAAAAAGGTCCAGAAAAATCCAATTTTGAAATTTCTGATGGGTCAACATTTTGGTGAAAAATATTCCAAGTAAACCCTGATAGAGAATCTGGCCAGGAAACAAGGTTTCTAGAGAGGTATCCAGGTGACCAAGTTAATGTGAATATTTTGGTGTAAATACAAAATTTGCAGGATGAAATACATCCTATTGAAAGGCCAATGTGATGCATCCTCATCCTCATCCTGCCAAACGTACTTTAACAGATTCACATTTACCTGTGGCTCCCAGAGTGTTCTTCCCTTTTTCAGACTATTATGAGCTGTTCTTCGTAATTCTTGATCAGTACAACGTAAAAGCTAAAAATACACCGGAGAATAAGCAAGTATTACCAACCAAAATTCTTCATTGAATTCAATTATTTATTTGTGTCGGCATTTGTGTTTAGGTTAATCAAAATAATTAGCTGCAACACCGTCCAGATGAAAAAAATTTGCACTTTCCTTCCCATGACCTAACCCCTACTACTACAGCACATTCAAAAACTATAAATAGATGTGTCTGGATAGCCATGGAACTCCCCTCAAAATATTTCGATTCACTTCGAAGTTCTCATTTTCGCCTTCGACATGGAAGTTTAACCATCACGATGTCTGCCATATAATGTAAGTAATCACTCCTTTCATTTCTGATTGCATTTGTGAGAGGATGAAACGCACTGGGCACTGACCAGTTTAGACGCTGGATCATTGACGATATGCATTTTCGGGCCTAGAAAACCCGTGACTGATCACAGCTACCACACATCCATCACAAAATATCTCTGAGCCTCAGCTAACCTATTCATCATCAGGTCGGCGCAATATCCGAAGAAACAGTCGGTCGGGCCATTGGTTGCTTAATTGGTGAGTACATCTTTCACACAAGAGATGTTCAACGTGATGATAACTACGCAAAAAAAGCTGGAATTACCGGCTGAAAATTCATGAAGGATAACTTTGCACTGTACTCTTCTGACACGAACATACCTCTTGACCCATATCTCAGAGACTTTCAACTAACATCAATCCGTAGACCTCAGCAACAGCAACAACCCTGCTCACAGTACCACTCCGACATGAAACTGTATATATACCGCCGACCAATGTGTATTGCTTCCGGCATCCAGAAATGGTGAGTTTACGTTTCATGTACCACACCGACCACATGAGAACCTGGACCAAGATGATGACTTTGATGACGAGTCAGAAGAGTATTTCGCTGTTGACTCCATCTTATTTTACCATTCATGCCTATACCTGATTGATCCAGTTCTCATGGACTCGTCCCTTACACCCGGTTCTATCCACTAACCTTGCAATCAGTCACTATATTCCAGTTGTAAATACGCGCCACTTGCATGCTTGATCGGAGCAATGTCAGGTAACTATCACACTTGGAACTGGAGGAGGCAGGCTGTGGTTTAAAGGATGAGTTAGAAAAAAGACAAGCATATGTCCGATCTCAATGAAGGATACACTTTCTTAACTGATAACCACAACCACTCCTTCTTCACCGACATGGATTCGATTGCATGGATGCTTATACTTTCTTCACAGTAGTCAACGGCACCTCCCCGAATGACAGAGCAAGTCAGCGAGCAAGCAGTAGCAGTGATTGATGTAAGTTACACATTCAGTGCACACCGTACGGGATGGCAGGAGTAAAATGATGAAGCAAAATTTCACGACGGTCAAATGAATCCAAGTGATTATATCGGCATTGACATGCCATTTGTACTGAACACTCCAATAGTCCCATACCGCAAAGTCTATTAGCAAATGCTAACGATACAATTCCTTAGGTACAGCCGATATTGTAAATAATAAACATTCTTATACAGACAACATGATATTCCTTTGGTTCATTGAACACCATCTTTCTTATGTTCATTTGAATACCTCCTATCATAGAGGAAGCAAACCCATCTTTCACATAACTTAAAGGCCAACAAGTGACGATGGATGTGAAGTCCCTTTGCTTCATTACATACATAGGTATATAGGTTCAGTCGAGGTCGTAATCAATAAAGTTCATTTAGTACAAAAACACCATACTAGTATTAACATCATCTGGACGACTACGAGTGGTTTACGAAGGTCAGTGGATGCGAGATTTACTTGGATGATAGTTAGGTATTTAACGATCGAGGTTTAGACAGACGACGATACGTTCATCAAGATACGCTCTCTAACGATCTTGCCAAATAATCCTAATATCAATCCACATGAACTGTTCCTTTTAGGCAGAGAGGGTGGACCAGGTAAATGGGACACTTGTACCATGTCACTCCTTAGAGTCTTTGGTTTCGAGGTGTTGGCTGAAATATCAGAGGTAAAACCCGGCAGAGCACATTTTCTGTAACCAGTGTGCGATACCTCGCCGGTGTTCAAGCCCAAAGCAATGTTCACCAATTCCTCCACCCCTACAACGCGGAATCCAGCTCCCACTGGTAATTCCTATCCACGCACTTGATTCTTCAACCAGAACTTCTCAGTCGTTCCGGTCAGCTCGGTCTAGAGCATGTTTCAGTCTAGCGGGCAATGCAATCATTCTCTCACCAGGGGTAGGAGAGGGAATGATAGTTTCGTAAGAGTATTGCTCATTTGGAATAAGGCCCTCTCAACAGATATATCAACCAATCCAATTACATGGTATTCTATATGATCCAACTTGCAGATTAGAGATTAGGCTAATTACCAGGAATCGGTACCAAGGCGATCATTAAGTGGCGAATGGATTTTAATGATAGCAAGGATTGATGGCGTGCCGCACACCATTACTACTGGAATCGATGCGTGCTTAGTCAGGTCGAATTCACTTTCATATGCAGCTCAAGAATTCAATGAGCATGACCACCAGTGTAGCACACTCCCAGCATCCTGGTAGGTATATATACATAAAAATCCACTCGACTCGTCAATCCATTCATATCCGTCATGTTGCCAGCAGGAAGAAGATTGTCTCAGTTGGCCGGTCACCTTACCCCAACTGCTCATAGAGCACTGCACAACAAGCCGTTGGTTTCGTCAAGCCCCCCTTCTACCAGTGATGAGCCGGACAAGACGAGCAAGCCAGGCAAACACGATTTCACCAGGGTGAGAAAGCGGGAGTTCTATCAGTATTTCTTGCCCATACAAACAAGGTACATTGACTAGTTGTGAGTTCTACGAAAACCACTGCTCAGCAGAAGATAACGGTTTCCCACTTTCAGATGGACGGACAACGACCAATACGGCCACATCAACAACTCTGTATTTTACCACTACATCGACACCGTTGTCAACACATACCTGATTCAGCAGTGTAAACTTGTCCCCTCCAACCCCACCGGCCCCATCGGTTTGGTGATATCATCCGCGGCAACCTTCCACTCCCCTCTCTCCTTCCCGATGGTGATCGAGGCAGGCCTGTCCATCACTAAGGTGGGAAACTCCAGTGTGAAGTATCAGGTCGGGATCTTTGAGGAAGGTAAGGCCAACGCCAGTGTCACTGGCGGCTTTACTCATGTTTTCGTCAGTCAACCAGACAGAAGACCCCTTCAAAAGATCCCAGAGGAGATGAGAGCGGGACTGATGAAAATCTACGTGGAGGACCCCCAATAAAGCACCCGGTCAAATATCTTTGTGTTCGAGGGTTTTGTGGAGCCGATATGGCATGAACATACTCATTATGACTGAGGCAGGCACGATGTCCTCCCCCTGAGAACAGTGGTCATATGCTACCTTAACCGGACCCTCACTTCCATAAATAGTCCACCCAGACACGGTCAATCGAATCACATGAACCCAAGATTAGTATAAATTGGGGGGGGGGATGGCGAGCATGGAGCAGCAATGAGCGAGTACAACGTAACCAGAATCGTGACCACAGACAATGGTGGCTCGGCGTTCGTAGAGATGAAGATACCCTTGGACCACACGAACCCCCTAGGAAGCCTTTCGAAAACATTCGCGGTGAAGGGCGTTGTGTTCCGTGAGACAGATGGTTCCCCACATCCCCCACTCCTCCTCCGAACTAATCAACTAATGGCTGTTACGCTCTAGGAACATATGACCTGGATTGGCACAATGCACCCTGGTTTGCACTGCACCTACTAGCTGTTCTGTGTGTATCAGTGAGTTGACCCGTTTCTTTTAGCAAGCAGTTCATCATCATGGTGGATGGCGCAGTAGATATCACCACCACGGATCTGGAGACCAGAAGGTTTAGCACGGGTGATATCATCCTGGTGGAGGACACCGAAGGCAGAGGCCATCGCTCCAAGAATGTAGACGGCAAACCTCGAAAGAGTGTATTCATCCAGTTCTAGTAAAGCAATGTGACAGAGTAAAGGATCAAATAGTACAATTTATTGAGTGAATGACTACTAAAAATTTCACAATACATTATTGGTTACTCCCCAATACATTAATTACTCTCAATGCACTCCACCTCCACACAAAGGAATCTCCTCAATGGTTTGAGCTCAGAGGTTAGTGTTTGCTCATGAGGGAATTCCTCCACTGAGCTGTCAGTCAAATATTGCTTGGTTGGAGTTTGACTGCTTAGGGTCTGCCTCCGGTTGGAAACAGATGGTCTAGGTGAATCATACCGACGGAATAGTCTGTGCTCATACTTCTCCACCAGATCCAATGCACTGGTTAGGTTCTTGGGGGATTCCTGAATTTTTAAAGATTGACATTAGCAAAGACCCATCAGCAATAAGAATTTGGCACCACTTACCCAGCTTTGGCTACCATCCTCCCATGATACTCTATACATAATCCTCCCTGTCTGGCTGCGGGATTGTTCTGTGATCTTAACAACCTTTCCAGGTGTGGTGACGGTTTTGGATCGTTTGGCCCCAGGTGAAGTGAACCCTTGTTTCTTGGTGGGTGTAACCTCGATGATGACTAAGGGGGCTTTCTGGCGTTTGCGGGGGGATTTGTTGGATACCTCCACCTCAACTAACTGGCGTGGTTTACCCAACACCCCGTGGTTGTATTCATGTGATAAGGACAATTCACATTTAGATGTAGACTGAGAGGGGGTAGTAGACTCGTCCTTGGAAACCACCGGTATCTCCACCACAGGTGAATCAGTGATATTGATGGTTTTCTTCGCGGGAGTCTCGCGAACTACGTGAATATCAGGGCTCAGTTGGGGCTCCGAACGAATATCGGGCTCAGGTGTGGTGAAGGAGGTTTGAACGGCTTTACCCCCGTTCAACAATTGCACTGACCAAATCAGCAACTGGCTCTGCAACTTGGGACTGGCGGAGTTGGCTTGGTTCAGCCGTTCTAGTAAGGTTTGAAACTCTTCTTTATTTGGAACGCCTCTTTGAATACGTTCACGTAGCCGCCGCTTGAGTTGTTTCAATACTATATCGGATTCTGATGGGGGAGAATTGAGGTTAAGGAGAAACTTCAAGTAAAACGGGGCAACGGTGGATTCCTTACGCTCGGTTAAGTTCGTCTGTGGGGGGAGAGTGGGAGAGACATTTTTAGGGGCATGTCGGTCAGGCGCGTGTAGTACTCTCAAAGACATGGACTTGGTGTACAGTGGGAGATTAGAAAAAAACTGAAGTGGCACACAATATGAAGTGGCCGATTTGGACTGTGGTACCTTTATACCAGGATAAAATTCCGAATCAAGTAAACCCCAATTGGGCACATCCCTTAATGTAAAACTCCACCCTATTGCGCAGTGAACAACGCGTTAATCACTTATTGCTAAAATCGCTTGCAGCTATCCAATCCGGCATCCGGAAATGGAAGTCAACGCGATATTCAATCCAATCATCTTGACTGCATCGATTCAATCAGGAGGTTTGGTAATGTGGATTTTCTTGGATCATTTGATGCATTCACCTTTCCTTATCACACAATCTATTAGCCAAAGTGGTAACTACTCCCCAGAAGTTGGGGAATTGTTGGATTTTGATTGGTGACTATCTATTCTCACTTCATGTTATTTCAAAATTTGTATACTGCACTGGTCATATGGTCTATATGTGATATGACTCATTTCACTGGGAGTTTCATGGATCATTCTAATGCAGGCTGGCCCAAAATCAACAGAATACCTCAGTGTACTTCAGAAATGATACTATCTATATGAGTCCCCTGAGTATACATATTTCTAATCACTTGATGAGGACTACTAATGGGGCATCCCATGATGAATGGAAATGCATATTACTCACCAGATCTCCCACTTTAGGTCTCTTAAATGCCACCAAATATGTATTTTGTCTTGGCCTTGCCAACTGCACACTCTGGATATCTAATCATAACCTCACTATGTAACAAGCGCTTTGAATGCTTCTTAGGGGAACAGTGATGGTTGGAAATCCATCTTTCATTTAGGAATATATTGACTAAATCATCAGTGTGAGTTTGAAAGACTGAAGCACTGCATCCACAAAAACTATGTAAGTTGTGGCAATGTTGCCTCTTCACTTGAATATATCACGAATAGTGGCGATTAACTTCTAGCCAGTGGGCTGCAAACGAAGTGGATCCATATATGTATCTAGAACTAGGAGTTGGAGTGCGACAAAGTGTATGTATACCCTGCCCCATTTTGTCAGTGTAGATTGATCTCCGTGAGGGTAGTAATCAATCCTGTCTGCTCCGATATAGCTAAGGATGCCAGAAATACAGTCCCAAATAATCACCATGACAGCTGCCCTCCACTAGACAATTCGAATTGTCAAATGAAGGAAACCTCTCCTCAGAAACAATGGCCGTTATACCATAGGAATCTTAGCAACCTTCTTAATATTAAATGATGTGTCTATGTTGACACACGTTCTACCAGGTCTCTTAGGCAACCGGTTTCCAGCAACACCTTCCAAACTGTTCTGAGATCTCCTCACCCATATCTTGATACGAAATTTTGGATGCTAGCTGCTCCGCACTGGATTTGGATGGCTCTGCCCAACATCGGTCACTAGAATCCCTCCTTTGGCAACACTGATGATACACAGCATATGTATACTCCCTCAGCGACCAGTAGAATAAATTCCCTGTATCCTCGAGACCCAGGCATGCCATCGAACGAACTCCCCGCCCGCTATCCCCTGACAATGCTACACAATTCTTCGATCTCAGATTCTTGATCAGAAAGGGTTCCCAAACCGCTTCATTCTGTGTCATGAAATAGATTGATGTTTATTATAACACGTCCCCAACACGAGGCGTTCCGATTGTTCTGGTATGGCAAGTGAAATTGAATTCCGGTTGGGAATCCTGGAGGGAAAGGAAGCTACCGTGCCATCGGCAACCTACCGTGGTCATACTACCACGGTTGCCCTGTACTTCGTACCACCATGGAACGTATGGTGGTAGAATAGACTCGATACTCTCGCTGTGAAACTGAACCATAGCAATTACGTATTCCTCGTTGCGAGAAAATTCTCGGTGTAGTTTGCTGCCCACCTCCACAACGCTGCGAGTCCCCATGATAACCTGTTCTAGGAGCCATATATAGAAGGATCATTGAGGATGGCCGCATACATGACCAACTCATTCAAGGTGATCGTTTCTATATTGAAGCGGAATTCACTGGTGGCATGTGCTTTACGGGAACACTACATGCCATTGATTGACCATTACTAATCGGTAATCATACAACCTCGGCGAGTGCCAGGTGGAGGAGAGAGGTTGGGAAGATGTAGGCAGGCTAAAAGTTTAAAAATCGAGAGACCAAATGTTCCCACAGGTATTCAATCACGTAGTCAAGGAAAGGCAACTGAAGCTGCCCGGCTACAGGACGCTATTGGCGAGAAGCTCTGGAAACGCTGTTTCAAATTCATTTAAGTGATTAGATAACAAACACCCAATCAACTCCACGAAAGCCATAGATACCTCTCAGTAACGGTTCGAGATTTGTAAGCCTCTAATGTCCATTCGGTTGCATGAAATGCTGACTACCATGGTCATATAAATATACACCAACTGACACGGTATTGTCAATGTTGCAAAAGTCCAAATAAATTATTTGTCACCAGGTAAGCTGGTACTAGTGTGGGATAGGGGTCACGGTAATCTTTGAAGAGGATGGGGCGTGCTTTGATCTCCATGCTGAGGTCACAGACCATGCTACGCTTGGATATGCGAAATACGTATGCCCACCAACGAAATCGGTAATTTGTTTACTTCCATGTCAGCCAATCCCGGAATCCTCGACACTACGTAAACGGGGGGATGTATTTATGAGGATTGAAAGGATTCCGCATTTTACGAAGGCCGTCTAAATGTTCCCAAATTTATCCTAATGAAGGATTCGTAATCTTTTTTTCTCTCCCATTTTTTTATATTAAATCTTTAATTCAGTTTCTAGACGGGTTCTATTAAAATGACGAGTGGGCTCCTGACTGACTATCTTTCATCTAGCAGTTTATAGATCGGCCGCTCCGATTGCTTATATAGCTGCTAGTCGCTTTGGGTGTTGAAGGTTCATTTAGTTTTGTTTCCTTGGCTCAGATATTTCGTGTTGAGCGCGGTCACCTTCTCGACCGCCTTTCACTTCTCTATACTTACTACTCAGAATCATACAACTTGCATCTTTAAGCATGGCATCTCGAGTCACTGAGAAGCAATCGAAAAGAACATCCCCTTACACCATCTCTCGTCGCAAACGTTCGCTCAAGGGCACTCGCGTCGCTTATCAAGACGGCACCAAAAGAAGCGCACCCCAACGTGTCACCCCCAATAGCGCCGAAACCAATGGCTCGCGAGTGCTGACTCCACGCGAACAAGTCCTGGAAGCATATGCCAACGTATATGTTCCAACAACCGACCACATACAAGCGCCAGTGTTGAAGAAGCTATTCGAGTACAAGAGCATTTTGAGCCTTTCGTCGCAGCTCGTCACCGTGACTGCTAGACTGATTCAAACGCAGTGGGAGTCCTCGGAGCAGCCGACCGAAAATGTATCTGAACAAGGGCAATCGGGGCGCGCTAAGCATCTTACTGGCTACATCTCAGCCATCCTGGCCAGATCCTCCATGTTGCGGTCCAACACGGTTGCTACACACCTTCCATCTTTTTCGACCATTGCGCTGATCTTCGCATTGGTCTATGTTGAAAGATTGAAGAGGTTGCATCCTAATGCACGTGGTGAAGCAGGATGTGGTCACCGGCTATTTCTGGTTTCTTACATGGTTGCTTCCAAGTATCTCCAAGGACATCTCCTGGCTCGGAGCAACCGCATCCCACAAAATCATCCCAACTCGCAGGTACCTGACACTAGGGGGCCTGTTTCAGAGGAGCCCTTGCCACTTGAATCATCATCATCATCATCCGTATTGCCGTCTATCATTCTACCAAACGAGCAGTGGGCACGCTTGAGTGGCGTCTTCTCCACACCGGAACTAACGAGAATGGAGCTTGAACTGCTAGCCTTCCTACAGTTTGACCTATACGTGTCTTACGAGGACTTCCTCTACCACTGGACAAAATACATGGACATCAATCAGCTCGTCCCAAACCAGCACCTCGCCGGCGTCAGCGTCGGTGAAGAATCCGATGACGAGGGGGTGGTCCCAGAGTTTTGAGAATGTTGCGTGAAATTTTGCCGATTGAGAATTTTTTCTCTGTATGTATTTTTATCCAGTTTCTTCCTCTGAAATGGGCGATGTGTGCTACTTTGTCCGTTTCCCAGTCTCCCTTCTGTAATATAGTGCATTTTCCTAGATGATGTGGCTAGCCATTGGTAGCCCAACTTGATGTATATTTGCTTGTTAGAGATATCCAACAAAGCGTTATTATTATAAAGTTGCGAAGCACAAGCGTTCATTACGTGGATTGGTCTCAGCCATTTCGGAAATAGCAAGTCACCTCAACACTTAATATGCGTAATTTCATTAACTATCTCGCCCCAATCAGTAGCGGCTCTATGACCGGGAATTTTCCCATCCAATCCCATTCCTTGGATCCGCAGCCAGTGGGTCGCACCTTGATTGTCTGACCTAGTGTTCTTTTGACCTTTCTATGTGGACAAGGTTGGTCAGTGTGCTTGAGGAGTCCCTTATTCCAATGGTTCTACGGAGAATTGTAATTAAGACATTGCTGGTGGGCGTTACCGAAGGCGTAACTTCATCACCCTCGATAGCCACCCTCTCAAATCTATCTATATCGCGAACTAGGCTAATGTAAACCATTTCGACGGATCTATCTAAACCCAGATAGTTCGACAATTCCCCACACTGGATTGAAATTCAAATCGGTAAGATCACGTGACGAAGGCAAGGTATTATTAAAAAGTAGGAATATATATTGTGGCTGCAGCAATTGGAATGCACAGGATTTGATGGTAGTATAGATAAGAGTACAGATTAGGCGAACATTGGTTACGGCATCGTAATAGGAGGTTAGGTAATTTGCCAACACCAAGGGAGAGGGTGGATAGTGTGGTGGAATTATGGTTCAAAATTTTACAGTTAGATTGGTTCATCAGAGCTTCAGCTCGGTTAAAATTCGCGAACAGGCATTCTTGTATTCCCATGGATGCCCGGCTAGTCTTCTGAACCTAATCCCGTGGAGACCAGGCAGCCAGGGGATTTTGACAATGCTGATTTGGAATCTGATAGAGGCGTAATGTGGAGCTATGGATTCCTCAAACTCATTCTCCGCTTCGTCACGCGTCGAGGGGAGCTGTTTGAGCGAAGCCTCAAGTTTGGCTGGTTTGGGTTCCCCTCCGTGGTTCAGTTGGCTGGTTTCTCCTTGTTTACTAAGGCTTGACTCGGACGTAGGGGCCTCAGCTATCCTTTGAAGGCCTTGGAATTCGTCGGACTTGGAGGTAGCAGCAGAAGAGCTCGTGTTATCCGAGAGCCTAGTTAGCCCACTGTGGGCATCTTCAGGGGTCATCTGTAGACATTCGAAGTAGCCCGTTCCTTCTCTCCATATAATACCTAATTTATCCAAAACTCGAATGATATCGGTTCTTAGAATGGCAGGCTTTTTGGTGCTGGTAGTCGCCACCGAGAAGAGTCCTTTCAGAAACACCGGTTTGATATATAGGTCAGCATCTCTCTTTTTGGATGAAGGATTGAGGTTGACGGGAGTACGGGTGGAGCTGTGTTCCTCTTCCTCGATAATTCTTGGATGGCTTTGAGTTGGGGAGCGGTTGAATCGAAGAAAGGGTGGTCGACTGCGTGATTGTCTTTTGTTGCTTGACGCAGCTCTAAAGTTAGGGCTTCGTTCTTCAGTCGATCTACGCCTTGCACTGGGAAGGCCGGGTTCCTTGAGGCTGGTTGCTCGTGATATAAAGCTACTCAGCTTGTTGCTAAGATGCTCACGACCTGATTTTCTCCTAGTGAATTGGCGGTTGGGTCTAGAAGTCGCCTCCCTATCCGGTGCGACTCTAGATGTGGGCGACAGGTGGTCATTTACGCTGTCCAGGTTATGCCCGTCGTCGTCCGAAAGCAGTTGATGTTGGTGGTGGTGGTGGTGTTTCTGATGACTGCTGCGTCTACCAGATTTAATCGCTTGACTAATTCGCCTAAATACACCACTGGCCGAGGTTGTACTTTTGTTTCTTCTATGTTTGCCGTTCTTGGAAGTATACTCGTTGTTAAAACTAGTGGTGCAACCAAGCCTCTCTTCGTCATGGATGTCATTGTCTTCGACTTGATGAGAAGATCCACCAGCAATGCGGTCTTCAGGTATCGATTGGAGTGAGTTGGAGGATGCATTCGCGTGAGATCTCTCGTGGTCTTTGTCCATTTTTTCCTGTACCAAGTGGTAAATGGACAAGAGGGGGTGGTCAAGTCCGCTTTCGGAGCTATTTCCTCTCCTCAAATATTCGCCCAGTCGAGAGAATCCAGAGTGGTGCCCAGAGTTTGACTGGTTCTGGTATACGTCGCTTCGGACAATGGACTCAAGCTCTTCCCGGATGCGCTCCTCAGTGCCGAACTGAAATCCGGTCATCTTCCGGATCACTTCCATGTTTAATGGAAGCTGTATTGGCTTTCGAACGGGAAAGAAGTTGTTTGGCGGCCCGTCAAAGCCTTTGTTCATCCATGAGTGACGCATCACCTCAGTCATGGTGGCTCTTTCCACCGGATTGGTTACCAGCATCCGCGAAAGTAGGTGTCTGCACTCTAGCGAAGGGATATGTATGTCAGATTTACAAGTTCAGCTTGGAGTAGGATTGTAAATGTTTTGCTATTACCGCTGCTCAGCCAGCTTGGATACTCTACATGGCCCTTCTTAATCTTGGCATGGAGGGCAGGCAAATTTTGGTCATCAAATGGGACTTTACCACACAGTAAAACGTACAAAACAATCCCCATACTCCAGACATCCACTTCTGGCCCAGTGTAAACTCTTGCATGCAGAAGTTCAGGCGCAGCAAAATACAACGACCCGCAGAAGGTGGATAGGTGGGATCGTGTTGAGAAGAGGTTCGAGAGACCAAAATCAATCAACTTGATGGAGCCATCTTCAGCAATCAGTATATTCTCAATCTTCAGATCTAGTGAACTATTAGTATTGCATAGGGGTGGCTTGCTAGCCAACTCTAGGATACCTACCTCTGTGAACAATGGAGTTCTTGTGGCAATAATCTGAAAGTTTAAAAATGGTCAATTCCAAGATGTCAGATGTTAGTGACTGCTTTATGAATTTACCTAGAGCTGAGCAGATTTGTCGAGCGAAGCTTCGTGCTTGTTTTTCCTTCAACCGGCCATGACTTATAATGTAGTCCAGCATCTGACCACCGCTGACGTATTCAAGGATTAGATAGTAATGGTGGTTGTGTACAATCATTTCTTTCATTTTGACAATGTTTGGATGGTCGAGCAGCGACATGATGGCTGCTTCCCGAATCACTCGAATCTCTTTGTTTTCTTCTTTTTCAATAGCTTCTGGTGATTGTTTGTGATGGTTCTCACGACGGTTCCTTGGAATCACCTTGATGGCTACCTATTCCGAATGGCGTTGTTCGTTTAAGTCCCAACGTCTATTACCCTTCAGCAATGCTAGCATACCTTTTCACCAGTGTGGATATGAACTCCTAGCTTAACCTTTCCCATGCTTCCCGCGCCGAGAGTTTTGTTAAATTGGTATTCACCGATGCATCGTCGATTCTTGGCGCCTTTCTCAGGTGGTGTAGAGATGGTTGTTTCAGTGGAGTCTTTAGTCTTTAGCTGCTTTACTTCAGTGTTTTCTGCAACATTCTCATTTAGACCAAGAGGTTCTTCAGGTTGGACGGTCTCTGGTTCTCCGATTGAATCCAGGCCTGGGAGACCGCCAAGGGCACTGGGACACGGGACACCAGAAAGGAAACCCTCAGTTGATCCCGACGTAAGCACTTTATGAGGCATTTGGTTTAATGGTGGTAGGAGTATAGTTGTTGCAAGTGCAACTCTTATCACGTTGGCCTTTGCTCAGTACACTACAGGCGTTTTGTGTCAACAAAGTCAAACGGGTTAATCCTTTAGTCCAAGAGGACACTACGGGTGAGATAAAAGATAGGCTTTAGCTGTGAAAAAGTTATGAAAGTTGCTAATATAGGATTGGAAGTGGAGGTAGCGAAGTTTAAGAAAAGCGAATTCACCAGTGGCTGCAGGAAAGAAGAGATCAGTCACTACATGGAGCTGATTTAGCCAATGAAGACGATAGTAAGGTCTTGGGTTGAAACCTCCTGGCCAATAATGTGCGGCCTGCCTCGCTAATTTTAGTCATATATATTTTGAAAAGGTTAGAAATTAGACAAGCTTAAGGTTGTGGAATTCTCCAATCATACCAAATGCTGTTCCCTTAGCGTTATGTGTCGTAAAAACGTGGTTTAAGTATAGATGCATCAATATATTGAGATCAGCAGGCAGCGGTAGGCAGGCAACAGGCAGTCTGAGAAGGCCAAAGAAACTCATCGGAGACTAATCCTGCCTGTCACGCCTCGTGGGCATTTCTTTGCTGCCAAGAACAATGTTAGGGTTGAGATGTATATTCCATTTGCTTCAACCAGACATTTGGGTGAGTGTGCAGAGTTTATCCGAGCCCCGAGTCTGGATTTCTTGGCATCGACGTAAAATTTTGCGGGATTAAATGCTGTTGGATGCTGCTTACAACCAGTTGAGGTTGATAGACATGTACTCTCCTATTGATCTAGCTTAATTTCCACTGATTTAGGGACTCTTTGGTCATTCGCTGATCATCGTACAAATGTATATAACCCTAGGCTTCCTCCATCCACATATAGCCCCAGGCGGCTTTCATCCTCTCCTCTACCTGAGAGAAGCTGTACACGACCCTTCTGGGTCCTTCAGGCGTTGGTCTGGCTCGTTTATAATTGAATGTTACTACTTATATATCTATGTGACTATTATTGGCTGGGTTTTCGGATGTGTAACGAAAATGCCTATGTTCAATCATCGACACTGAACGTGGGAAGGGATGGGTAGAGGAATGAGCAGGATAGGGGTAGATGGGTAGATGGGATAATAGTAGAATGGCACCAGAAATATCTCCATATTGTTTGCTGTCTTGGTCGTCTCGGCCACGGTTGCCATGCAGATTACTTATAAAGAAATAAACGTAAATCGGAAATCAAGTGTTGCTGTACCATACTTCTGTGTAACTCAATCAAATATGTATTTTCGAAATGGATTTTCGGAGTTGTTCACGGTTATGGGTTGTATCAATATATCCCATAAAATTCATTGAGAGCACGTGAAAATGAGGAACGATATGCTTCAGCATAAGTTTGTATGACGGAAAGTGGAATAAAAAGAAGGGATTCTGGTCATTTACGCGCTTTATCATTTTTGCTTCCGTTGTAATCGGCTTCGGAAAGTCCTCTACAAAGTTCGCCAGTATTCGAATGACTTCTCGTATATAAGACAGACAAGTTCAGCAGGATAGGGACATTGCAAATAGTAACTGTAGACCTAACCATCTTGCTGTGACATGTTGATGAATAACTCTTCGATGATTTAAGAATTCCCAAATATATGATATTCATCAAGAAATGTGTAGATTAGAACAAAATTAATGATCAAACAACGTCGCATCATATCCTTCAATGCCACTCATGTGTCATCTCGTAATCTAAATTGTTGTTTACTAATGATTTTGCACTGGATTTGGGAAAGATAAGCATTCCGAACAGTGATATCCTGATCTTCTTGGAACAAACAAACAACTCCATAGTTTCACAAGATGGCGGATCACTTCTAATGAAGAGCAGACAAATTGGTAGATGGAAGCTGGATATTTGACAAACCAAATAGAAGTAGTTGGATGGTGGTGAATAAGGTGATGACAAGTCCCTCAGATTACTTGATGTACCACTTGAATGAGTACACTTCTCCGGTTTCTTGACGATCATGGAGCTGTAGAAGCTGGCGCTATAGCTTCATTTGGGTCAACGCTGTGTATACCATTGTATACGTCAATCTCGTTTTTCCCTCAAGCATTATAAAAATATCCTCTAAGTAATCCCACGTTCTCAACTTACTGTTGGCTCGAACACCTCCATCTGTCATGCATCTCCTCGCTCTTGCGTCCCTCATTGCGGCCAGCTCAGCTTTAGAATCAGGAACAGCTGCCCCTAGTGCCAGCAACACCCCATTTGCACCAGGAAGCCCTGTGACGTTTCAAGGAACCAAAAATCCTCAAATGGTTATCTTCACAGGGGAAGGTGATAGAGTTTTCGAAGGAAATGCTAATTCATACACCATAAAGGAGAAGACGTATGGATCTGGCCACTGTCTAGCATACTGCCCTGACAACGAAAACTATCTGTGTATGAGACCCGAGGCTTCTGGATATTATCTTAACTTAACATAGCGATTTTCATAGGATAATCTATCCCTGAAATGGATGCCTTAAAATGAATGATACGAAAATTTATTGTTCAGTCAGAGTTTGAATAGCTCTGCTCACTCCTCGGTTGATCCGTTTGGCAACTCTGTTCCAGTCACTTTGTTGTTATTGTTGGTAGCCAATCAAAGAACATATCTTAATTGCACTTGTGTATGTTAGTTTACAGTATGCCTTAAGAGGGTTATGGGATGTAGTAATTCTTTGTCTTCAACTTGTTATCATTTTCCTTGGACATCAGTACTAATGCCATAGACATGTGGGTGAACCACGGGTCAAACAAGAGGATCACCGGGCTTTATTCAAGCCTGGAGGTTTCTGCTGGATTTGATCCACCAACAGCATACTGATGTGTGGCTGCTTGGTATCTTAGCTATTATATTATTCAAAAGGGCCCGGAAGGATCGCACTTGTTGATTATGTCCGAATGGAACGACGAACTTAAATCCCCGCAAATTGACTGATCCATTCCTCATGGCCAGATCTCACAGTGTAAAGAGAATTGTGCTGAAGGTGCTATGGCTCATGCACTTATTCCTGTACACGCATGAGAGACTGGTGTAAAATATGGCTTCAAAGCTGAGGTGGGTTTGAATGGAACGAGCAAAATCTTGTGCAGTTTTCTGCTTACCGAGAATCATTGGAAATTAATTGCTCAAAATACGGCTCCCGACCACGGTCGACATGGCTTGGGATACGTCTACCAATTCAGAGAGAATTGGGAATCTAATGTCGACCGGGAAAGAAGAGAAATGTATTCCAACCAACACTTTAATTACTAAGGAGACAAAAGATTGTGGCTGGCTGCAAGCATTTCTCCGTTGAATAATGCCAACAAAGTACACCCTGACTACTACGCCGAGGCCGCGTCTCAGCAAAACAAAAACGGTATCATGCTTAAACGGGATGGAATGCTACCAGGGAGTAAGGATAGTTAGTTCTGTATTCCAACTTTACATATCAATGCTAGTCACATGAAACCACCACCAGGTAACCCACCTCCAATGTAAGGCAAGCACACGGTCACCGTTGTACAGGTATATATCGATTACAAACAACTTACCGACTTCCCAATAGCAACGAATACAACTGTAAAGCAATGGCTCACCAAGAAAATTGAGCCTACTGTTGCTATGCTGGAGACTGTGATCAATACCATTGTACAGGCGAAGAGAGTGCGTGGCTCAAGTACCAACTTGACAACATTCGCGCCTTCTGTAGGTATAAAAACTAAGTTAGGGACCACAACAAACACAATAACCAGAGAGAAAACTGTTACTAAACTGTCAACCCAACACACAATCACTGCTTCTTAGGGTTAGGGAAGGGGGGTATCTTCAATAATTCTAAAAGAAAGGTCACTCGGCTCACAAGAAGTCAAAATGGAGTTTAGTAGCACTGGAGGGACAATTAGAAGAAGTAGTGGCTTATCAATAATTGCAACCAAGTTAGACAAGTAGGGGCTGGAAGTGTTGTAAAAATTTGTATTTCCACCTAAGTATTCACCTAACTTTGTCACTTAGATTATTACCTTCAAATCCTAGAGAATACTGACCAAATTCCTTGTCGGGATTTACTTGGAATATTTACCCAGAACATGAAAATTAGATAAGTTGTCGAAACAGCCCCAGACTTTGCACACATGTTCTTGGGACCTTCCTTAGCCTATTCTATGTATTTGTAATGCCAAGATCATGTAATAGTATAAATACTACTTTTACATTCAATAAATCATTAAGTGAAAAACACATAATCTACTTGTCCTCCCAATCACCTCCAATATCTCCAAGACTCTTACAACAGGTTATGAGCCCCAAGCTGTCACTCTCTGCAATGTCTACTACTGCCATTACTGGAACTTTTCCCTCTGCTGAAAAGTTGGATGGATCTAACTACCAAGTGTGGAAGGTGAAGATGAAGATGCTGCTACAAGAAAGAGGCCTTTGGGATATTGTCATGGGAGAAGAATGCTCTCCTAAAAATGTGAGAGTGGAAGCCTTGAAGTACCAGAAGAAAGAACAAAGTGCCTTTAACTGCATTTGCCTTAATGTTAAAGACAAATTGCTAAATCAATGCTCAAGAGCAAAAACGGCAAAGAATGCCTGGAAGGCATTAGAAGACACCTGCCAGTCATGTTCAGCTGCTAAGAAAATGTATCTGAGACAAAAATTCCTTACTACAAAGATGCTGCTAGGAGAAGAAATGAAAAATCTAATTAACAGAGTTGCCCTGCTGGTAGATGGGATGGAATCTGTGGGTGTACCAACTACTGATGAGGATGTGATAGTTACCATCCTGAATAGCCTGACAGACAAGTTTCAGGGCCTTCTATCAGCCCTAGAGTCCAGAACTGAAGATTTGACTTTAAATTACATAGATGGAAGGCTCCTAGATGAAGAATTAAGAAAATCAAGTGCCAACAAGAAAGAAGAAGAAAATGCTTTAATAAGCAATGTTAACCAACAAAGAAGGTACCCAAGACCCTACAAAGGCAACAGCAACCTGTGTTGCAACTACTGTAAAAGGAAAGGACACACATCAGACCAGTGTCTCAAGAAGAAAGATCATCAGCAAAAGAAACCTGAATATGGAAATGCTGCAACAACTGAAGATAGACTATTCATATCTGCACTAAATATGACCACAAGCAAGGATTCTCAGACATGGTATATTGACTCTGGAGCTTCTCAACACTTTACACAACAAAAAGAACTTTTTACCCAATACCAAGAAATTCCAATTAAGAAGGTTTTCATGGGTGATGATAGAACACTTGATGCAGTGGGAGAAGGAACTATCCAAGTAAACCTAAGAAGCAGTGAAGGAAGCCATACACTGACCTTCAAGGAAGTACTCTATGTACCAGAAATAGTCAAGAACCTACTATCTGTAAGCAAGGCCATTGCAGAAGGACTCAATTTTAGCTTTGACAATTCTGGATGCAAGATCACGGATCAAAATGGTGCCCATATTGCTTTGGGTATCAGAGATCAGAATCTATACAAGTTGACTTATATTACATCATATTTGGAAGCCAATATAAGTAACTTAAGTGAAGAAACACCAATGCTTTGGCACAGGAGGTTTGGGCACATCCATTTTGATTATTTGCGCAAAATGATCAAAGATCAGCTAATTGCTGGAGTAAAAATCAATCCCCCAGCTAATTTGGAGCACAGTAAAGCCTGCATATATTGGAAACAAGCCAGAAAACCATTCAAGAGCTCTGGGTTGACCAAAACTAAGAAAAAATTAGATCTAATTCACTCAGATCTGTGTGGACCTATGCAAAATTTATTCATAGGAAGGATGAAGTATTCAATCACCTTTATTGATGATGATACAAGATACACATGGGTCTACTTCATGGAGAGAAAGGAAGAAGCTCTGTCTAAGTTCAGGGAGTTTAAAGCCATGGTGGAGAGAGAAACTGGTGAAAAAATCAAGAAATATGCTCTGACAATGGTGGAGATATACCTCAAAGCTCTTCATCCACTTCTGTAAAATTCATGGGATGAAGCAAGACACAACTGTACCATACTCCCCACAGTAAAATGGAGTAGCAGAACATGCTAACTTAGGGGGGAGACAGTCACCAACAGGTGAAATCTTTATTTCAGTTGAAACAAAGAAGCCAGTGCTACTGTTGTAGCTTTGATACAAGAGTGTGTAGCTGAGGGGAATTTGTAGGTAAGTTTACAAGAAGTGATAATGGTTCTTCAGTACTCAAGAAACAGTTCAGTGGGAAGGGGGGTAGCAAGAGGGGTAAGAATGATTTGTGAACAACATAAATGAGGGGAATATGATAAGGATTGGTATTCATCATAAAGGGAGTGTGCTGCTGCAGATATTGCTGCCAAAGGTCTGTCAAGTACTTCAGGTAGGCCAGCTTGGGTTTTTCTGACTGTAGAATATATTGAGCAAATTCTTGACTTCAGGATCTCCAAGTATAGTTCTCCTGCAGGAGCCAGGTATAATGTGGTGTGTTCTCTTCCAGGCCTTGATCAGTGGGTTGTTGCAGTGGTGAAGTCTGAGATATAATCTGGTTCTAAGGTAGAGTAGTCTGATCTTATAGGGCATAAACCCAAAAGCACCAAGAATAGCATGGCTGTAGGGGCATTCAGGCAGATGAGGCACCAGGGATGTAAGGCACCAGACTGCAAGCTTGTCAAGCTTAGTGTAGTCTCTAGAAATAAGAGAGAGAAGTAGCAAGCCAAATTCCAGGACAGGGAAGACAAACTGCTTGAGTAAAAGAAGGCAGCTGGAAGCTGAAGCTGTAGGAGGAGTAACAGCCAGTAGCTTGTGGAGTGCCTGTCTTGCCAGGATAATTTTCTTCTTCAGGTGTGCTCCAGAGTCTAGTCCAGTAGGAAGGAAAGGAAAGCCAAGATATGTAGCAGAAACTTGAGCAGGTAGAGTGCAGTTGTCTAAGTTGATAGGACAACCCAAAGGTACTGTCTTTGCAATGGAAAGCTGGAGATTATTCTTCTGCAGAGACTGGTGGATGGTCTGGGAGTCTTGTTGCATATTGGAGGAGGATATTCTGATGTCATCAGCAAAGAGAGTAACCAGGCAGTCAGCTGAGATTCTTGGGAAGTCATTCAGGAAGATGGCAAACAGTGTTGTGCATCAACATTTAGAACTTGGCTAATTTCACTCTGTTATAAAATCTAGTACCCTAACTGATTTTCCCTAACTCAAACATAACTAATCCCTGTTATGGTTTATTTTATCACTTCTCAGAATCTATTCTTAGCTGTCACACCTGATCAATTTTTATGCGGTCATTACATCCTCAAATGATCTGCTTAGCCTTTCCAAGTGATTAGTCCTCTGAGATTTATCCAACCATTTAGCAGTTGCCAAGTTGCCAGCTGATTAATGATACAATTTTTCATTTATCTTATGCATCTATCAACACCCCAACAGATTTCAATTAGTCCAGTATCTTGGTGCTTACTAATGCAACTCCATCAGAGAAGTATAAATAAAGTTTACTGAACCTTTTGGTTTAATGTGTGTCTCAACAAAATTAAGAATTCAACAAATCCATTCTAGTTTCTACACAAGCTTAGCATATCTAGCACTCTCAAGAGCACCAAGCCTAGCCCATATAGCCAACCTACTCTGTTGCCTTTATAGCCCAACACAGCCATATATAAGACCAATATTAGACCAGAACCTGTCTGCTAATATATCTGTCACTCTTGACAATTCTAGGATTCTGCACTTAGCTGTCACTTAGGCTCAGTTAACTCA